>JXCR01119953.1:155900-197442 GCA_002079205.1 Phalaenopsis hybrid cultivar | reverse complement strand
ATTTATTATATATATTATAATTTATAAAATTTAATTTTTTAAAATATCATAAATTTATTTATATATAATTATTTTAAATTATTTTATATTTCGAACAATAATGATTCGAACACGAACGAACGCAACACTGTTTGTGTTTGGTTCGTTTAACTAACTGAACGAAAAGAGTTTGTTCACTTTGTCTAATTTACTTATCGAACGAATCGAACACGAACTCATTGACGAACCGAACACGAACTGTTCACGAACAACGAGCTTTTTTGACAGCCCTACACAAATCCCTCAGCCACATGTCCTAAAATAAAAAGCAAACAACAACAGGCCAATCAGCACAGCAAATTCAGTGGGGCTACAAATTGTCTGCTTGCATTAAATAATTTAGTGGAATCTGTGAAAGAATCCAAGCTAACATATTGGCCACTGATTCATCAATGCATGTTGCCACTAGTTGTTCATATGTCATATTATCTCTACATGCAATATGCAATATGGTCCACTGTTTTTTTTAGAATATGGATTGCATTTGATAACATATGCTTCGTATGAATTTCTCCTTCAAAATTGGCCTCTAAATACTCATCCTTTTTTGGCTGGTGATATGTTGCTACAACAATGCAGTTTTTTTTTTAGGGGTTGTTATGGGATAGGATTCATGAATCATGAATGGAAAATTTTTCCGATGCTATTTTAAGAGAACTTGTGAGTGGAACACGCTGTCACGGAAAGGAATGTTAAAATTTTGATCACGGGAGAACTTGTGACTGGAGAAGCAGATTGTATGTAAATTATTGTTTGCAACTGACGTCTGTTTTTGATGGGCTATTTTAAGAGATGAAAGAAAATCTTGATAGAAACTATGTGGACATGGTTTAATTTGTAACTTGTGCCGGCCACAAAAGATCATTTTAGTTTTGGAAGGTTTATTTAGATGCCACTGAATTTTTATGTATTATATATATCTTAATTTCTTTTCACAAAATGTCGATTGTTTGGTGTGAATCTCGAGGAATTTTTTTTAACAAAAACATTCTGATTCGAATAAAAATCATACATCGCTCTGACTTCAGTAAGCTCATAGTCGAAATGACTGTCTCAACAATATGAGTCCAATCATACCAAAATTTGTCCAATCTGGTCCAACCAAACCCTTAACAAGACATTGAACTACATTTGGAGGCTTTGGAAAGTTAGTTTGATAGTCAAATGAACTTCAAATTTGATGTATTTATATTCAACTCGAGCATCTCGACGAAAGGAATCTAACAAACCCAAGATCAGTCGATTCTGAGGTCATTATAACCTTCAAGTCATTAAAAAATATCATTTTTTGAAGAGGAATCAATGGAATCGTTCGATTAGGTGGTTATGGGAGTTATTCACCAAATGATCAAATTACCCCTCCCTTGGAGACTATTAATAGACCACATCTTCTCACTTGAGAGTGGGAGGAGAAAGAGATGAAGAACAAGTCAATAACTAGAGTACTTTTAAACTGAAGGCACATAGATAAGTCACACTCAACCACTACTCATCAACCACCATCAACCACCATGAATTGCTCCCTGCTCACAGTCATTAGCGAACACTGTTGTGTGACAGTGTCTCTCTGAATATAGTGAAATGAAGTATCTTGATTACAAAATTAAGAAGTCACCTAAATACGAAGTAACAAAGAATCTAGAATAGAGTTACGGAGTATCATGCATACATAGTAGCAAATAACGTTGTATTGATGATTCGACGATAACTTCCATCAATGAATATTTTTTAACTATCATAATCAGAATACGATGACTTTTTCCAACTGTATTGTACATTGTGCATGGACAAGTGTTGTGCTTGGTGTATCCTTTTAACCCTTATTTCCCAATTGTTGGACACTAGTGTATCCTTATAAGTAATAATTATACTGAAATACTTTATATAGTCTAGGCTCCATGGTTTTTTTCCCCTTCTAGGTTTCTTTACGTAATAAATTGTGGTGTCTTCTCATGGTACTTTTTTATGTTTGTGTGTTGGTTTTTTGTGCAACATTAAGAAGTTGAATTATCACACTACCGCTGTAAATATTTTGATGCACAACAATTTGGCATTTTCTATGAAAAACAAAGTCTCGTTGAAAGAAGGATACATTTCTTTGATGGCTAGCAAGCACAATAAAAGAGCTTCTCATTCTAACAACCATCATTCAAAGGAATAGTCTCAAAGGAGGAGAAGCCTGGCCTCAGCTACATTTTTCAATTATATGCATCACCTTGCTAGTGAAGATGTCTTTTCTTTGCCCTTGAGGTCTGCATGCAAGGAATGGAAGAATCTCAAAATGAGATTCTTCATCTTTAAAATAGAGTTTGAGTAGTATTAGTGGAAAGAGGGAGGTTCATCTACATCATGGTCAACAATCTATTAAAGATCCTCGTATAAAGGATACACCATCAGTAGATCCTCCTCATACGATAGTTATTCCTTAACTAGGTCAAGAAGCTAATTTTCTTAATCTTGCTAATTTCAAAAATCCATCTCATGCAGTTGCGCCAAATTGCAACCCTCTAATACTCTTAGAGAACTTAGCTTAACCACATCATGTATTTCATGATGAGCTATGATGTGTGTTTTAAGAACTCTTTGTAAGTGATAAAAGATATTTTCTTACTTGTCATAGTTTTCAAGNCCTTTGGTTTATGTAGTCCCCCAATCCCCCCCCCCCCCTTCTAACAGGGTTTAAGCTTCTTAGAATTGATGCTTATGATGGATCTTCTGACCCATATGAACTTATTGATCACTTCAAAACCATCATGCACATAGATTGAGTTTTTGATGCACCCCACTATCAAGTTTTTCTTATGAACCTTTAGGGTCAAACATTAGTTCTATTCACTCCCAAGAGGAGCTTTTCGTAGTTCTAATGAACTCAAACTTCTTATGAAGTAATTTACAACAAATCAAAGAATTATCAAAGACTCTTCTCATCTTTTAGGAATTTATCAAAATGAAGAAGAGTCGTTAAAAGAATATTATTAAATATTACTTATCGAGGGTCATCAAATTTCAAGAGTGGATCCATAGTTATTAAGGGGCATTTTCTTGAGAGGGTTATTTCTTAGGCCCTTGTATTCATCTTTAACGTAGAAGGCAATTTGCTTCTATAATAAAGTCATCCATTGTGTTGAAGATCAAATCATTACTAATGAAGCTATTCATGCACATTCAAGGCCATTGCAACAATATTTTGGGAAATGCAAGCACAATGTTGGAGATGTTGCACAAACCTCCCTTAGAAGATAGAAAGCAAAGTTAATAGATAAAAATGATATCAATCTGAGAGATCCAATCATACTCAATTGAACAAATCTAGAAATAATATTTTAATAGAGATTTAAAGTTTTGAATATCGGAAATGGCCAAAGCCATTAAAAAATATAATTAGTGGGGACCAATCTCAATATTATCATTTTCACCATTTAAAGGGGCATTTAATAGAAAGATGCATTCACTTAAAGGAGTAAATTAGATGTTGTAAAATCAAGGTCGCCTGAGTCATTAATTACAAGAATATGTTAAGGAAGATCAAAAGAAGGTTATCAAAATTTTTGAAAGAAGTGTACAACTTCAACCTATCATCTCTTTACAAAAGACTTCTCGCTTTTATCATAGTATGAAAGTTTCTTATTTTATTTCTTAAGAGAATTCCTCTAGTATTTTTGTTGTTATTATTAAATAATTATTGTTCAATTAACTTTTGATTGATGAATTCTTTTATTAATAATGAATTTTTCTATAAAAAAAATCTTGTAAGACCCTTTAAGGGCAATTAAAAGGTACGGTTGTCACTTATACCCCTAGAAGACATGGTCATGAGGTAGTCGCAATGGGAACGTAGTAGTGACTATATTTCTATTCAAAAAGTTCCCTTTAAGACAACTAATAGAACAGTCTCCTCTTATACCCTTGGAAGATGTGCTTATAAGGTAATATTGATTTGAAGATGGTAGTGGTCATATTTCTAACTAAAAAGACCCCTCAAAAGCAAGTGTTGAACACAATATCCACTTATACTCCTTGAAGACATTCCCATGAGGTAGTCTTGATGAGAAGTTAGTTGTGGACACATGCCTCACAAGAAAGACCCCATGAGGTAAAGTGGCAGATAAGGTCTCCACTCATGCCAATGGAAAGCATGCCCATGAGGTAGACTTGATGGGAAGCTATTAGTGGACAGGTTTCTCACTAGAAAGTTTCCATGAGAGTAAGTGTTTGATAAGGTATCCACTCAAAAGATCTCAGAAGAATATAAACTTCAGAAGGTACTTGTGCACTAAAAAATCTTAGAATGTTATAAGCCTCATAAGGTATAGATATACTAAAAAATCTCAGAATAGTTTAAGCCTCAAAAGGTACATGTACATTAAAATATTTTAGAAGGTTATAAGCCTCAAAAGGTACAAGTACATTAAAAAATATTAGAATACTATAAGTCTCAGAAGGTACAAGTACACTCAAAAACATCAAATGATTATAAGTTTCATAAGGTACATGTATATTAAAAGCACCTCATAAAGCTATAAGACTCGTAAGATGCAGGTACATACCTCTGAATGCTATAAGCTTCAGAATGTATATGTATACTCAAAAAATATCATAAGGTATAAACCTCAAAAGAGTTTGATGCCACTATGCTCCTATTAAGAAGCCATACCTCAATTAAATTATACATGACTTTTATCAAGACTTATGATGTTTTTGTCTTCACAAGGTAACAAGTTATAAGGAATCAACACTCTTACATCAAACAACAACATCCCAAAAGAAATTAGATATAAATAGCCTCAATGGGTACAGGCAACACCTGCCTAGAAGTTGGGTAATAATAACCCAAAAGTTAGGCGACAACAGTCAAGAATTTGGGCCATAGCAACCCATAAGTTGGGTGATATTACTTTAGAAGTGGGGCAATAAAAGTCAAGAAGTTGTTTGATAACAACCAAGAAGTTAGGCGATAGTACTTTAAATGTGGGGTAATAATAGTCCAAAACTTTTGCAACGTCAGCCCAGAAAAATTCTCAATAACAAGTTAGGAAAGGCATAATAATAGGCTAGTGAAGGCACACAATAGGCCATGAATGACACAGTAATAGTACAAAAAATACACAAAAAAATGCCCAACATTGACACAACAACATGTCAGAAATAGTACAATAATAAGTTAATTCATGTACAACAACCGACCAGGAAAGGCACAATAATAACCTAAGAAAGCTGTAACAGTAGCCTGAGTTTAGGCAACAACAACCCAGAAGTTAGGTAACAACACCCCAAAAGTAGGAAAATAATAGCCCGAAAGTTGTGTGATAATAGCCCAAATTTGGGTCATAGCATTCTAGAAGTAGGGCAGCAATAACCTTAAAGTTAGGCAACAAAAACCTAGAAGATAACACAACAATAAGGTAGGAAAAGCACAATAATGGACTAAACAAGGTGCAATAGACCATGAAAGATAGAACAAAATGCTATGAAAGCCATAATAACAAGCTAAGAAAGGCACATTAAGATTCCATGAATGAAACAAAACATGTCATGAACGACACAAAACCGGCCATGATAGACACAACAATAGCCAAAAAAGCACAACATCTATCCAAGAAAGGCAAAATAATGGGCCAAGAAAAACACAATAACTGACAAGGAATGGTACAACATGACAGGAAAGGCACAACAACATGCCAGAAAGGGCATAACAATAGGTCAGAAAAGGTGCAGCAACAACACAGAAGAAACTCTAGTGTTCTACAAAAATAGAACATAAGGAGGAACAAAAGAAGGCCAAGTGACATTTTAGCATGAGAAGGAGAGGTGTGCTTCCTTCATTACTTTTGAGCCAATTTGTAAGCGAAAAATCATGTAAAAGGACACCAACATAAGAAAAAATAAAAATAAAATAAATTTATGGAGATTCAAAGCTTTGTGGGGCGTAAGCACCACAAACATATGTGTAAACTCACATAGGTACAGGTGTACAAACACATGCAAGTGCACACAAACATACACACATACACATGTGTGGAGAAGCACAAGGTATAGTGTGCAGAGCCACACTCACACATGAAGATTTAGTGAATCGTTTAGCTCAAGCCAACTCACTCCGACCATGCCACCCCACGTCATGCAATTTGACCTGGCCCAACAACTCACACAACTGTTGTGTATGCAACCCACGATACAACATGGCCCAGCCACTTGTAAACCCACGCCAATGGCCCACAATCTGATTGTACCAGCACTGACTCTTAAATCTTCCTAGTTTTGCACGTCTGCCATGATGTTAGTCACCATCTATTATCCATTACTTTTGGCTACCACCCACCTCTTATGGTCACCACCCGCCTTCTGCGGCCACCATGCTGCTNAAATTTTGTTATGGTCACCACCCGCCTTCTGCGGCCACCATGCTGCTCATGTCGCCACCACCGACCATCATTTGCCACCACTCTCCATGGGCCACCACAGCAATTTTTTCAAAAATTTTTACTTTTCTCAAATTCTTTTATTATTTTTGAATTATTTAAACTAAAGTCGACTGAAAATAGACGGCGATTGATAATTCATAACAAAATTTCATCATTTCACACTAATCTTTAGACATTTTCTTAGCAAAAAATATTCTGATTCAATTTAAAAATCATACAGAGCTCTAATTTCAACAAATTTATAGTTAAAATGACCATCTCGACAAGTTGAATCTAATGATATCAAAATTGATTTAATTTGAATCCAATCAAGTAGGGATCAAGACATTGAACCACATTTGGAGGATCTGGGTAGTTAGTTGAACATTTGTATCAACTCTAAAGTTGATGTCCTTATTGACAAATCAAGCATCTTAATGAGATAAATCCAGTAGATCACTTTATTTTGAGGTCATTTAGGCATTTAAATAATAAAAATGATCGAGAGGAATCAATGTTGGCCATTCAATCTGGTTTTTACAAGATTTATTTGCTAAAAGATCAAAATGTCCCTCTTGGAGTCTATAAATAGATCACCCTCCCACTTAAGAGGGGAGGAGAAAAAGATGAAGCATTCAAATTCCACTGCTATACTGAACTGAAGACCAAACAATAACGTCCGGCTCCAGTAGCCACCGACTACCATTGATCATTGCCTATTGGCCACCATAGATCAGCACCGATCATGGTGTCTTCTCATGCTATTTTCTATTTTTTTATAAGTCCTGATCATTAACACTAACTATAGGTACCTAGAGAACAAACCTAGACTTCTAAACTAGATTATTCTAAGGTGTGTGTATGTTCCTCTGTTTTGTTTCAAAATTGGCTAACATAGATTTCACGGTTGATTTTGCATTTTGGTGGTTTTCATGATTTAAGTTGGTGAATTTTAAAGTTTCTTTTGGGCTTCTTAATATATATGTCATGATTTTCTTATCCCTAGTTTGACATTTATTTTGAAAATTAGGGTTTTCTAGGTTCAACTTTTGCATTTGATTTTATATTTTAAGTGTTATCTATTTGTTTTCTTTCACTTAGATTTAGCTTCAAGCGTTTGTTTTACTATTTTATGTTGAACTTATGACATAAAGTCTTTATTCCAGCCTTTCATGCTTACACTTTTTTAAACTTTAAGTCTCGTTCACATGCTTATATTTTAAGTATTTGGTAAAATATTTTTGTTTTGTCATAAGAAGATATTTTTAGCATGTGTATAACACTTAATGTGTGAAGTTTGTACGCATGAATTTGCCAAAGACTATGTGCTCATAAATCACAAGCTCTTGGAAAAGAATATGTTCATTCATGGACCACAACCATAAATATGTAAAGGATTTACATAAGTTGACTACTCAAGACGATTTTCAAAATCATGTAATTAGGTCTAAATCTATTCTCTCACAATTGATTCTATTTTAAAAAAATGTTACTCACGTTTGAAAAGGATTTTTGAAGAATTTTCTCAAGGTTAGGCTTTTTTAAATTTTTGCTTCTTAAAGTTCATTTTGTGCTTTCGAAAAAGGATTCGTTTAAGTTTTTTTGGGGAGAATTAAGCTTTTATTTTAAGCTTCTCTTTCCATTTAAGTTTCTTTTTGAAAATTTTTATTTTATTTTTAGTAAAGGCATTTCTTGGAAAGTTTTAAATTGTCAAAAAAAGGTTTTCTTGAAAATGATTTTAGTAGGTTTTCTAACATAGAGTTTATTGAGTTTGTGTAAAAGAGATTTTGATTCATTCTTATTTTAAAGGTTTGGTTAGCTTTGTTATAGTTTAAATGCTTTGATTAGTTTAAATGATTTTATTTTGAAAGGTAATATTTAAAGTTTTTCTCTTTGAAAATGTTATCTTTTGAAAAACTATTATTAAATTTTACTTGGAAACTTTTATTAAAGGTTATATTTAAGAAAAAGTTATTCTTGAAAATAAGATTGTTAACTTTTTTTATGATTTTTTTTTTTTTTTAAAAAAAGAATATTAAAATGAGAGGAGAAGGGTGAAATGAGAAAGAGAGTAAGCTTAAACCAGCCTCCCCATGCTAAGTCCACATAGTGCCCCTAAATTAAGCCAAAAATAGCTAATCAAGGGCACTTAAGACATGCTAAAAAGGGTTAATTCCCTCAGTCTTTTCATAATCCCAAGGAGATCTCCTCATGTCCAAAAAGGACCTAAAAATTTGGCTCTAGGTGGCACAGCTCCCTACGGACGCCAGGCCAAATTTTAAAATCTGGGCAAGCCGATGTGGTCACGTCGCTCTACCAACGAAGTCCACGTGGTCACTTCAAATCTATTGCACAATTATGCCAGGCTCACTGTCTTACCGCGTGGTCACACCATCTTTGGTGTGACTACATTAAAGGTAGCTTTCGAGCAACTACTGTAAGGTCTGGTGTGGCCACGCCATCCTACAGTGTAATTATTCCACGGGCTCCATCTTGCGGCATGGTCACCCTGCCTTCAGGGGTGGCGACGCTAAAGTTAGCCCTCTTAATCCTTGTAGGAAGGGGTTAGGCGCGACCACGCCAAAGGCTTGTATGAGCCATTTTTCACTTTGGGAGGCTGCTAAGTGCATTTTGCGACATGGAAAGTTATTAATGACTTGAAAAATCACATAGGCCTCAAAACAAACATTTGAGTTGCCACTAAAATGGTGAAGCCATCACGAATTAGAAGTAGTCGCTATTGGGCACTACTAGGATGGGAGTAACACTAGTCCATAGATAGAGTGTTTCTAGTAGCAACACGATGTATTCCTTGAGCTTTGGGGGTGTGCATGAGTGCACATGCTTCCACAACATCACAGAGGGATCCAATTATTGTGGCATCAAAAATCAATGCCAACACTATCACAACTGTAGCTCGATGACAATGGTTTAGCATGGTGGTGGCTTGATGGAGGTGCACAATGGTGGCAGCCTGATGACAATGTTCTAGCACAGTGGTGGTTTGGTTTTGGTGGTGCATAATGGCTGCAACCTAAAGATAATGCATGATAATGATGGCTCGATGGTGGAGTGTCATGGCAGCAACTTAACTATAATGGCCCAGCACAGTGGTGGTCAAATGATGGTGGTGCATCATGATAATAACCAAAGGATGGTGCAACATAGTGATGGCCCAACAATAGTGGTCCAGCTAAAATTATTGTGGTTCAATAACCTTGGCCGAATGATGATAATAGAAGCAACGCCATTGGTCAAACAATGGTGGTATAAAAATAGTGGTGCACTGTGATGGTAGCATTTTGATGATAATTGTCAGTACTGTGGTGATCGCCCGACAACACTGGTCATGTGACAATGATGTCCCAATGTTAATGTTGTGACATAGAAGTAGCTCGGCGATGATGCTATCCCAATAATAATAGCATGATAGTGGTAGCGGTAGGGCCAGTTAGGTGATGGTGATGTACTAACGAAGTTATTCTAAGGCATCGATGATGATCTAATGGTAGCGACGTTGTGCCATAATAGTGGTGGTGATTGAGCGATGGTGTTTGGCATATTGACAACCCAATGATTGTAATCTGACACAATGGTGACCTAAAAATAGTGCTCTAACATGGCAGTGTTCCAAAAATGATGGTCCAATGATGGTGTTTGTGGTCGAGCGATGATGATCAAGTGATAGGTATTAGTCAAGCAATGGTGACAGCCCGATGATATTATTCTAATGTGATGATGTTGATCTGGTGATAACAATAATATGTCGTAAAGCAATGACAATCAATCCACGATGGCTTGATGTTGAATAGGTGATGGTGTTCCTATTGTAGAGAGAGTCTGATGGCATTGGTTAGACCAAAAGGTGGTGGTCAAGCAATGACGACCTAGCTGCAACATAAGTGACCAAATGATGATGGAGGTAATGGATTGGTGTTAGGTGTCGAGGATCAGTGATAGTGGAAACTACTTCATTAGTGGGACATTGAGGCCCAACAATAATGATTGTGGTGTGTCTCCATTAAATGGCGATGATATTCTAGCACTAGTTGCGGCCAAAGATGATTACATTGTAACAATTGTAGTGGTTATAGCTGAATCGATGATTGAGAGTCAAGAGGTGTCTGTCAATGGATAGTGATCTAATGATGACGATGAGTGAGTGACATTGGCTGGAGATAACAGAGGTGTCAATAAAGCAATAGAGGTAGGGCTGTCAAAACAACTTGTTATTCGCAAACAACTTGTGTTCGGCTAATTAAGAAGCTTATGTTTGGCTCATTTGCTAAGTTAACGAGTCAAACGCAAACGAAGATTTGTTCATTCGTGTTCGGCTCTTTTAGCTCAAAATACTGCTCATCAATTATATATATATATATATATATTGATGAGTAGTAATTTTAAATAAATTAATTGATTACAAGACTACAAACAGTTATAATCAATTAAAATTATTAATTTAGAAAATATAATAAAAATTATTAAAATAGATTCCAATGATGTTTTAATATAAACAATAATTTTTAAATCTTGCCCCAACTCTTAACATCTTATGGCTATATGATTAAGGTTGTCAAAATGATTCTTTGTTCGTGAACAGCTCGTTTTCGGCTCCCTAAGAAAACAGGTTGAACATGAACACACTTTTTGAGCTCGAAATATAAACAAGCTGAACACTAGCTAAGCTTGGACTTGCTCGAGTTCGGCTCGTTTACACCTCTAAATAGAGGTTGTTGTCTGACATTGGTGTGAGTGATAACTTTTCCCCCTAAAGTAGAATAACTCGTTAAATCTTGATGAATGATGCTTACTGCCTAATGATTATAGCCAAGTGGCTGAGTTTATGTAAGCAGTTGCATTCAAGTGATCATAGAATAGTGTAAGAGAGTAATCCAACCATTGAATAATTATGAACAAGTAACACTCTGGTAGTCATGTGATAGTGAGGTTGAAAGAAATCCGCCATGGATGCTTGACAAGTATGAGGTGGCTTGTCAGGGTTTTACTCAACAATACTAGCGAGTGTGGAAGAGGTTGAATGAAATCAACTAAGGAAGTTTGATCTATATGAGGTTGTTTGTTAGAATTTTACTAAAAAAAATATTAGCTATTATGAAAGATTGTTTGTTAGTGCATTAATATATAGAAGAGATGTAAGAAAATCATCCAAAGAGGTTTGTCCTATCCAAGGTTGTCTGTAAAAACATTAGCCTGTGTGGATAAGGTTGAAGGAAATCCACTAAGAATTTTTACCTATCCAATATTGTTTGTCAGAGTGTTATTCAACGATGTTAACATGTATGAAAGAGGTTGAAAAAAAACCAATTGGAACTGTTTATCTATCCAAGATTATTTGTTAGAATGTTAATCTCGACCCAGCAGCATTAACTTGTATATAAGAGTTCGAATTGAATCTCCTTGGGATCGATTATAATCTAATTGAGAAAGGATGGTTGTCACATAGATCCTGAATAAAGGGTACAAATGTTTTGTATTCAGACTATTTTTTTCCTTTTTGAGGTCATGGATGCTTCATCATCTTGGGAGTACAAGTCTAGCTAGGGACTGTATGTAGATAGTTTATGATATTATCTTGAATGATTTGAACTTATTTAACTATATTCATGAATCTGAAGTTTACATGAGTTAGAATAGGATTCTCCATTCTTGTGAGTATTGCACCTTCGCTCCATTTCACAAGTTTTTTAAGTCTTTGATGGTGGGTTATTGTTTTCACAAACAGCACCATACAGTTTCTTGCTAGTAGATTCACGACAGTAAAGTGATATATTAGCATCTTAGTTTTGTATGAAGATCTGGCACACACTCAGATGAAAAGAAATTGTTAAAGAAGACAACATGAGTTCTTACATAAAAAACCTAAAAGGGAAAAAATTACGAGGTCTGACCGGGTTAACATGATTTCATTATGTTAATATATGTTATAAAACTTTGTCGGTCCTTAGCTAGCAGAGAGAACGATTACACAAGTGACATAATTTCTGCTATGGGAGTAGCATTCTCCATAAATACTGCATAGATTCAAACCACTCCAACAATGGTGAGCCAGCTGCGGTGGTGACCGAGCAATGGTTGTCCAGTGGCGATGGGCAATGGTGGTCCGGTGTCGTGGCAACCATTTAGTGGTGGTGCAGCTCGGGAATTTTCAAAAGCTTGGATCTCCCTTGCAGCCTCCTCCTCCAGGTCCAGGTCTAACTTTCCCTTCATTAAAAGAGTGTGGTTTTATTTATAGATATTGGAAGTAGAATTCTTTGTAAATACTGCATGGCTCAGATCACTCGATCAGACAGACCAGAGAGATTCCCTTCATTAGTTGATATTTTACAAGCATTTAAGTGGCTTAATGATATCAGAAATAAATGACTTAGGCCCTCGTTGAGGCACTCAATTTTACTACAAACTTATCAAACTTGGAATCTATTTGACATTTCAATGGACCATTCAAAGCCTCCAACTATGCTTAAATGACTTGATCTGGGTTGATTTGATCCGAGTTAGATTAAGTTTACCATTATTGGGTTCATCTTACCGAGTCGCTTAGTTAGGTTATAAGTTTGTCGAAATCAAAGCTCGGATAATTATGAACTCATACTTGAAATTATTTCATACTAAAAAAAACTTTAGAGATCCTTGCCTGATTAAAATATTTTCTTGAGGACATGCCATTACTTATAAATGTCCAACAAAATTCATTTTTTATTAAATTTTATCATTAATATCTAAGAACTTAATTATAATTAAGAATAATTAGCACGTGGTTTACAAAATTAAGCACACGTGTGATAAAGTTAGGTGGATTGTGATGCACGACATATTAAGATATCCTAAAAAAAATTATTATTTTTTAACAATGTCAACGTTTTAGTGTACGGAAATGAGTATTATCTATTGAAAATGATGCACGAAGAATCCACTATGCCGAATATATTCCGGTGAACGCATACATTGGAATGATTCAAAAATCATATAGATGACCTTCTCATAGACTTTATATTATATGGTTAATGATTCATCTAAAGTTTAGGGTTTCTCCAAAGATTATCATAATGGAAGCCATTAATAATTATTGTCGCCTTTTCATTCAATATCATGATGTTGGCGTGGCGACCATAATAGAGTTGTTTTAGTTGAGCAGTTGTAGATATGTGATGAAGGTTGGGCAGTTATAGATTGTTGATGGTGGTCAAAAGATAGAGTTCTAATGATTGTGATTGATTGGTGGTGGTCAACGACGATGATCAGGTGGTGGAAATTTGATTATTTTGGATAGGCAATAGCAGTCTTATACGAGTAAAAAAGGTAATGTCGTCTGATATAGGTGGTTAAGCAGTAGCGATCAGGCGACAATAATTTGACTGTGTTGATTAAACGGTAGTGGTATGACAATTGTTAGATAGCAACTACAGCTGATAATGATAGATGAGTGGCAGTAGTCCAATGATGTTGGTAAGGCAATGACAATTTGATAATGTTAGTTAAGGAACTATGATTCAATGATGGGCTCGACTGTCAAGTTCTCGTTGAGATACTTAATTTTTCTAAGAGTATGCAAGCTTAGGAGATCATTTAGTCCTCTAATTAGTATCCTAAATTATTTAATTATACTTCTTTTACTTTGTCTAAACCTGTGTAAGGTTGGATTATTTTTAATATGATTTGATTCATTTTGTAGAGGTGTTCAATTCAAATATAAATTTACTATAATTAAAGTTCAAATGATCATGAATTTAATTTTAGAAGTTCATTAATTTTGATATGGATCACGATCCATTAAGATTAAGTGGATATTTTTGGTAACTTATTAATTATGATTTTTAATTTAAAATAAAATTTCTAACCCCTCCTTTTAAAAGCATAATTTCATCCCGTGCAAATATAAGTAGTACTTGTACTTGAAAAAAAAACCAGAAAAATCAAACTGAAATAAGGCCAACATAGGTTTTGTTGTAGTTGAATTTGAGATTAATGTAATGCAATAATTAATCCCATAAAATTTATGTTACTATTATTTTGAACTAAAGTAAATGATTAATTATAATCTTTTGTATCCAAATTTATCGTGTGACGCATGTCCAAGGATCGAAGTGGTAGGAACTTAGACGAATAGTGGAGAAAGAAAGAGGAATGAATAAAGCACGCATAAACTTATCTCATATGAGCAAACTGGGATATTTTCAGGCTTTGTGCTCTATGTTATATATTGTAACTGAAAGGTTACAAAAGAGGAGAGGAGAAATATCACTTTACAGAGTATGGGTCTAGAAAGAAGAGCTAAAAGACCTTTTTATACATGCATTGAACCCCTAGTTATAAAAAAAATAAGGGTCATAAAGTGGAAAATTATGTATCAACCTCTGCATTAATAAGGGGGTTATTGGATATTATTGTATTCTGTCATATCTTTCCTTATATTTGATTTTCACGTCATTAATGTTCCTAGACCTTTGGTTGGTAGGTTTATAATTTGTTTGACTGTGTTGGTGTCAGTCGGCAATTTCTTCTGAATGTTGGTTGGTCTTTGAGAGTGGTAGTAAGTCAGTCCTAGTGTTGTCGGTTGGCTTGTTTGTTCCTTGATAATCTTTGTGGAAAGTGTTGAGAGATTCTCACGTTGATGCTTGTGAGAATGTCACAAGAAGAATGTTCTCTTTCAGTTGTCCTGGGTGGCTCTTAGGTCATTCATTAGCCTTTCAAACAACTGGTCGTTCTAGATCCAGTTAGTTTTATGAGTACTTAACTTTTCATTAGAGTAATACTCTTTGATTTTTCCTCCTTAATATGAGTCGTTAGAATATCTCGAGATTCATGCATGTCATTTTTGGGTGTACATATTAAGTTTCCTAGTTTTCTTACTCCTTAATAGGGACATTTGTGGGAAGGACAAAGAAAATTTTTAATGCAATAAATGACTTGTAATAATCATAATTTAATGTAGACTTCCTATTTTTTCTTGCTCGTGACCCTTATATATAAAGCATAGGAGGCAGTTCAATCATCTTGAGTTTGTTCTCTTTTGCACTCACACAGTTTATGTGAGTCAACTATGGAAGAAGGGTCTGACTCAGCCCTAAAACCTGTAAAGTGAATTAAAATATTGGTTGACATTGGAATAGGACAACACCGATTTGAAAGTGAGCTAAAAAAAAGTTGGCTAAGAAGCCAAAATCAACCAAGCAGGATGAGATAAAAGAGTCCTCTGACTCAATCCGGGAGACTCCTGAGAAGGTTCAACCCAACATTGGGAAGGATTTGAGTGGCTCAGCAGTCGACCCATCGATGAAGACCCTCACTAAGTTTCAGATCCAACTGGGGTCGCAAATGTTTCCCCATTAATTAGTGTAAAAAGAGTCGGTAGAAGTGACCGTTTGGTAGGTGAGAAGGACTTGGTTCATGACTTCCCGTCTTCTGATGTGGGTGGAGCAACCTAGAATGAAGTGATTTGAATTCTGAGTAAGTGATTTCATTCAATTTCTTTTTTATTTGAGTTTCTTGTTGTTCTTTCATTGATTTTTGCTTCTTCTAGATGAGGACACATGGATTAGGGGAGTGTTGGTTGTTGATGATAGCTAACATTCAACCTTGTTAGCGGACCTCATTCCCCAAGCGTGGATGGAAGCGAAGAGAATGTGGTTGATCGCCCAACCGATTCTATGGAGGCTCAAAAGGAAACAATTAAGGGACGTTTGATGTCTCCAAGAACCTTGACCCACCGCTTGAAATAAGTGGAAGCTACTCTGACCAAGCAAGATGAGGAATTTCATGTTATGCTGGAGGAAATGTTGGGGGAGGCAGTCAGTCTTCGTCGAAAGGTTACAGAGCTCCATAAAGATGTGTTTGTGCAAAGGGTTTCGAGGCCGACAAAGAGAGCCAGTTCAAGCTCAACAGTCAAATATTGTATAGAAGATTGGTTAAGAGAGCTTTGGTTTTGGCTGAGACGATTGAGAACCAGTTTGTAAAGTGCCTTTTTCTGAGACTAGGGTACATTATCGTTTTAACATATTATATGTATATATATATATATATATATNTATATATATATATATATATATATATATATATATATATATATATATATATATATATATATATATATATATATATATATATATATATATATATATATATATATATATATATATATATATATTCCTTTTTGCCCATCTCAAATTTACTGTTTACATGACGTTTTTTCTTGAAATCCTTGTGAGGCATTTCCACTTCCGTTGGATTTCTATAATGGGTTTAAGGGACCCATTGAAATGCCTTTTGCCTTTGCCTTCTTGTCCTTGCCACTTGTTTTATATTTTTTTCTTGTTTGGCTTTAGCTACTTGAACTTCTCTTCTATCTTCTTATGGCTCCTAAGCAAACTACCCTAACCTTTGGCCTGGTGACTGCGGCCAAGTGCTCTATACTATCTCCATCTGAGGCTGCTTTCATGGAGGAAGCCTTCATATTCAACTCGGCCATCAAGCTAAGAGTCGCCTGCCCAGATCAAAGGATGATTGGCAAGTACGAAAATGACTTGGTGGTTTACCGGGATTAGTTTCGGTATGGATTGTGTCATGAAATTAGGCCCATTTTCAATTTGTATGAGGTCATTCCTACAAAATTCAAGCATAATGAACTACATTGTTTTTTGCCGGCAAAATGGAATCTCATAGTCGACTGATCCATTCAGTCATATATTCTCCTTTCGTGTAGCCGATTGATCCATTCAGTCATATATTCTCCTTTCGCGTGGAGTCAATTGGATATGTTCAACTTGAAATACCGGTAGGTTCCAATTTTGTAGATCTGAAAACAAATTTAAGAATTGGAAATATAAAATTTTCAGCACCTTATTGTCGGAGAGAAGGTAAGGATTATTCCGGCCGAAAATGTCTCCAAGAAAAGTAAGGCATTTATTACTCCCAGATTGAGGGGGTGACATTCAGGTGATCAAATCAAAAAATGACTAATGATCTTTATTTGGGTGGAATTGCTAGTGTCATTATACTTCGTGCTCAAACATAAAACAGATGTGGAATGAACAATCAGAGCAAGTTGAAGAGCAGACAACCACTCCTTGGGTGGAATTGCTAGTGTCATTCCACTTCGTGCTCAAACATAAAGCCGGAAAATAGAATCAAGTAACCGACGCATTGAGTCGCTGTCACTTGTTGATCACCTCCATGCAGGCTCGAGTTGTGGGATTTAAGGTAGTGAATGAGTTGTGCGGCGTAGATGAGAATTTTAGGGAAATTTAGGTACAAAGTTAGGAGAGACCCACAAAATCATACCATAGAAATGATGGTTATCTCTTCCATCAGAGCAAGTTGTGTGTTCCCAAATGTTCACTAAGAGAAGCCATCATTTTAGAGAGCCGCAACGGGGGACTAGCTGATCATTTTGGCATAGACAAGAGCCTCACACTAGTGAAGGAACATTTTTTTAGCCTTGAATGGCAAGTGTCGGGTCACATCAAATCTTTATTTGGTCAACCCACATCTTTCATGAGAACTTAGGCGAATCTTGTTGCTACCTTTGCGAGGGTAACTGTCGGGACTCGTTACCGAGAGTGAACCTCCTCTAGAGCAACATTGATATTGAGCTTTGAGACTGATTTTTTTATGCTTGGCACTGTGGTTTGGTGTTCTTGCTAGGGCGTCAAACAGATGAATATAGCATCGATGTTGGTCGCTTTTGTTTTTGTAGTGTTGTTCGGCTAACATATTATAATTTTCAAGGTCAAAATTAATCGGTCAGATCATCATCTTGATCAGATTTTGCCTTTCACCTTACCCTTTGCGAGCTTATCATTACCAAGTAAGGAACCACCTCCAGAGCTTTAATTGATTCAAGCTCAGAGACCAACAATTTTTTTATGAGGGAGCGTTGTTGGATATTTTGTCGATCAAGCCTCTTTGGATTTGATGTCAGCGTTATTTTGTCGATCTAAGTTTCTGAAGTGTCAATTGAACCTAGGAAGATATTAGAATAATTCACCATAATATTAGAAAATTTTTTGAAATAATAATCTCTTTGTGTTGATAAGGTTGTCGACTTTCGGGGACAGGCCGAGTAGTGATTTAGTATAGTCATTCAACTCATTTTGATCATCGGGAGCAAGACATCTATTTTAAGGTACTCTCCTCCCAGCCAAGGAATATAGGAAGACAACGAAAATGATGTTTCAGGCTCCAGATCCATTGCATGAACTCCTTATCATGCTCTCTGTTTAAGAGTCTTTGAGTTCTATTTCTCCTCAATGATGTTGCTTCCCTTCTTATTGGTAGCATGCTTCGCGCTCACCATATATTTTAGGATGTTAAATCGAAATTTGTAATGTGGGGCATACTCAAGGATCAAAGTGGTAGGAATCTTAAGGGAGGAGAGAAAGAAAGAGGAAGGAATAAAGAGCACGTATATACTTACCTCGTAGGGGCAAACTAGGGAATTCTCAGATTTGTGACACATTTTATATATCATAATTGACGGATTATAAAAGAGAAGATGAGAGAAATCTTCATACAAAATATGGGTTGTACAATTTTAATGTGATCAATCGGTTTGCTTGTTTCTAGGTGATCTTTGAGGGAATATTGAAAGAGCCTCACATTGATGCTTATTAGATTGATAGGAATAATGGACTTTTGTTAGGTGGTAGGAGAGATTGTTTTTGGTCGGCCACCAATCTTTCATCGGCTGGTTGTCAAACGAATAATAGTTCTACAATCAGTTGGTTTTATGAGTACTTAACTTTTATTAGAGGAATACTGATTTGGATCATTAAGTTATCTCAAGATTCATGCAGACTATTTTTGGTTGCATCATCAAAATATTTTGGCCTTTTTTTTTTGTAAAAAAGTAACATATAAATTTTTGCACTTGGGGGAGGTGGCATATGTACATAAAGATTGAAGTTTGTGTCAGATATATAAATCCATAGGAATTGAGGGTATGTTAGTAAATATTTCTTTTTTTTTACCATATATTAATGGATTAGAAAGCATGATAACAGCTTTGCGAATTTTTTTTTTTTTTTTTGGCAAAGATTTTGGTCCAATATTTCAACCTTTTATCACATCTAAAATTATAAAACTAAGTTTATTATGCCAAAAAACCGATTGTCGTTCAAATTAAAAATATCTAATCAACTTAATCATACAAAAAACAAAAACAAAATTGATTCCATAAAATCGAACCTAAATGCATTGTTAATTTTCAAAATGGCCAAATATTTTATCAGGAACTTCATAGTTAAACAGAAAATGATTAAATATATAATCTTGGGTGCTATGAGTTATGACACTATATTCAGAAGCGTGCGGGCATGCAATCACTTAATTTACAAAAAACAAAAGAATGTGAAAAAAAAGGTCAAAATAATGTGACACATAAGAAGAAGACAGGCGAATAAATAATGTGACACATAAAAAGAAAAAAAGGCAATTAAATAATGTGGCACTTTAAAATCACTAATGTACAGTATAGGCCCTCTTGAAACAGAAGAACAGTACGAAATACTGATATTTGAAAGCTAAAATTAAACAGCTCTAGAAAAGATTAATTCATGCTGATGACTTGGAACAGAATTCAATCTCATGGTGTCTATGGTCGGCCTGATCAGCAAGGAGAGCAACTTAAACTGGGGAGGACCCGGAAGAAGTAATTAAAAATAATAATAAGTTAACTTATTTTTAAAAATAATTAAATATGTTATAAAACATCAAATATAATGCATTTCAAATACAAATATAAATAAAATAAAGATAAAAATAAAAATAAAATTGATAAGTGATCCCTAAACTTAAGGTTATATTAGCTTCATCCTTTACAAAAATTATGGATGTACCCCAAATACACTCAGGACATACAGATTACACACCCAATATTCTCTGAAGTGAATCCATTAATGCAGGCAAAACTCTCCCTCCCTCTCTCTCTCAATCTCTCCGTGTGTTTCCGGAACTAATAACAAGTACAAACTAAAGCTGAATTTGACAGGAGCTCTAGAAAACAAATCAACAACCTAAATAAAATATCTACAAAACTATTAAAAAAGGATAATCTTCCATGCTACATTATATACAGACAAGCAAGGAGCACTTACAGAGCATAAATCCTTTTTTCATGATCAGAAAGAGCATCCGGATCAGAATACCCAGAATGATGAGACCATGAGAAGGATTTGCTTCCGCTTCCTCTGCGGATCCGCCTCTGTGAATCTTCCCCGAGCTTGAACCGCTGTCGAAGAACAAGATAGCTCATCATCACCAGCGTCCCAATCATTATAGGCCCTCCGATTAAGGTCACCGTAATTGCCATCCACGACGATCCCCCCACAACCACAAAAGCTATCGACAGGAATGCTCCGCCGGTGCTGAGGCAAGCAGCCCACATTAGCTTGTTAACGACCTGGACCACCTGTTTCTGAGCATCCGTCTCCCACGCAACTAAAGTGATCTGAACCACAACCACGGCGAGGGAAAGGAAGAGGGCGGTGGCGTTCAGGAGGCAGAACACGCGAAATCCAGTTTTACCGGCTATGTAAGCCTTGCCAACTTCGGGACCATCCTGGAGATACTGGCCAGGGAGGTTGAAGATGGCGACGAAAGCAATGGAGGCGACGAGGGTGGCGACGACTGTTACGGAGTTGATGGTGTTCTGAACGGCTTCTCTGTGGAGCTTTTTCAGCTCTTTAGCGATGCCTGAAACACGGCGGTTTGTCTTGGCGTTTTGGATGAGTTGGTTCTGGACGTCGTGCTTGATATCGCTCACGGTTCGCCTTAGCTCTGATGCTTCGTCGATCCGACCGATGTTTCGGGCATTCTTGGCGCCGGCTTCTGTTAGGGTTTCCATTATGTCTAGCTGAGATTCGCCGTACGGAATCTTCTCTGCCAAGTCCAATGAAGCTTCGTTCTGATTGTTGATGGCGTTTACTTCCATGGATTCGTATCTTAGCAGACGTTGCACCATCTGAGAGGCGGGAATCATATGAGGTTCTTAGAAGTCAGGCAAAGATGCATGATGCGAAGGATAAAATAAGAAAGGATGCTACGATAATATGATGAATGAGTCATTTCAGAAGTAGATTGAATTAAATTTTTTATAGGTAAAGACATTAGTGTTATATAAATTGAAGAAAGAAGATGAGTCGTCAACATCAATAACACAAAAATTAAATTATTGTGAGTAGATAATCAGTGGTTTTAAACTCCCATCTGGTCATGCTTGGCAAGCCAGTGATTTCCCAGGAGTGAACTGACAACAACCGTCTTCATGGATAAAATAATAAATATATGCTATGATGTTCGGAACTCTACCGAGGCTGTAATCTGCAATTCGATAGGAAGCAGATCAATACAGATACCCAATATTTCAGAACAGAATCTTCTGATTTTCATTTGTCAGGGTTTCATTACAGAGCTAGAATCCAATTTTATCAAGTTTTTGCTCAAACTAGTATGTTTTTGTCCTTCGCAGATGTTTTCAGGGCAGAAAAAATTAGAAACTTGCATGAAATGATATTATTAAAAAAATATCAGTAAAGCATACATTAGATAGAAAAATTATTCAGTTCGGATCTGATCTTGTGTGCGGTGTCCGATCCTGACCGTAAATCAAATGATTTACGGTCAGGATGTATTTCGATGGGCCTCACCTAAATTTAAAAAAAAAAAAAACTGAAATAATCTTGACACCGCATGCAGAGATGCATGCGATGTCCGTATGCAATAATTTCTCCATTAGATAGCTTCTAAATTAAATAACCTCAAGTCAGCTGTCTATGTACTGGTAAAGGCACCAACTTTGTTTTGCTATTTTCACAAGAGCAAGACAAAACAAAGGGAAGAAATAAGCATACACAGATATCCTTTTTACAGTGATTTCAAGGCATAGATCCAGTAGCTTCAGAATCACGTTCTCTACTTCATCACAATCATTCCATGCTTTTCTTGAAGAAGCAGTTGTTTTTTTGACATTCCTACCTAATCATTCAACATTTTCTATCAGCCAGTCTTATAATTAAGGTGGGCTTGTTTGAAATAGTAGCATTACTTTTTCAGCAACTAAAGTCGTGCATTTGTTTTTATCCTTGTACACGCTAAAAATGCAATCTTACTGAAGAGGATAGTTAGGAATCAACACAGAAATCCTAAGATTCTGCTTGAAATTCACACATTCAGTGAAGAACCTCAATTATAAATTAAAACGAGTTGCATGTGTTATAAATAATTACATGCCCAAAGTGTAATGCTTTTCCTATATTTTACTTCAGAATTGACTTAGCATGGCAAATTAAATCAAAATTCATATTTTTCAGATTTTACCAAGTCTCATGTTGTTACCAAGAATGAAATCCAAACTCGGGACTAAAACATTATTCCAAACTAACAACTTGTTACTAATGAATCAAATATGAAGCCTCATCATTGTTCCAGTCGTGGCTTAGTGCCGAGTAACAAAAATTACATATTCTTAAGAGGAAAAGCTATGTCTACAATCAATTCTGGAATTCGTACCTGATAATAATAACAATGGAGCACTAAAACTCAGAATCTGATAATATAGTGATATTAGCTGAAAACGGATTAGAGTCTGAAGCATTTTCAAGACTCTTCTTGAGAGACAACTTTGATTGATGGAACTAAGAATAAATCAATAAGAGAAAATAAGAATGTATTGATGTACATACACGCACATGAGCCCACTGAACTTGCATGAATACATAATGATTATATTAGTTGATAGCAAAAGATAGGGGATCCGACAATCATTTCTCATGGCACATCTTGAGTTATGTACAATTGCAGAAAGTAAGAATAATTACTATGACCATACAAAGTGGCACCCAACAAAATTGGCGGATAGCAGGGTATCGGGCATTCAATAGAAGATACACATGTCCTTACATAAATAATAACTATGTATACTCATGGCAGGACATATGACAGCCGACAATCATTTTCAAAACCCCTCTCGAGTTATAAACTGCTTGCAAGAAAATATTGAAGCAAGGAAAAGACGCAGAACAACTTTAATTATGCTTGACTTCTGAATACACAAAGAACTACTAGAGAACAAAGACGCGTTAATTTTTTGTTCAATTACAACTTGCATCCATCATTTTAATGCAAAGCATACATAACCCTTGTGTTTTAATAATATGTGTTTAGCCACCATATATCTTTAACAAAATGTGTAATTGTTATCATTTTTTTTTCAATCTGACTCGGGAATTGTGGAAGGCCTACTTATCCTTGGAATAGCCTCTGCTTTATTTAACAATATGGAACTCCAATTTCAGCCTGTCGTCAACAATGTGCCCTTCAGGGACGCTACCCCTTTACAGAGAACATCTATGACAACCGCTGTGAAGGAAAAAGAGGCACAGTGCGGTGAAGAAGTTGTCAATGAAGTATGTTGATGGAATAGAAAAACGTTCTCTTGTCTTTGTTATTCATTGTTTTGGCTTTTGTTCATCTTGTAACTGAAGTGTCAAAACTGAATGATGAAGAGTCAAAATAAAAGATGGTAAAAATAAACAATTCCATTAAGCGTAGAGATTCCATTCTAATGCCAAAATGTATTAATGTTGAGAAGTTGAGATAGAAGATCACTAAAAAAAAATTCCATTTGAAGAGTGTAGAAATTCTGTTATAGGCAAAAGCAAAAAAGTGGTCAAAGAAGAATCTATCTAAGGTGTGCCGCCAATGGCAATGAACTCCTCCATTAACACTGTAGCAACACCAACTGCCCCCTTCTGTTCAGGGCACCTACCAAACTGTACCATTCTGCATCATACTACAAACTTTGTAGTATTATAAGTGACAGCTTCAAAATAAATGAGCTGGACTGGGATGCATTTTATAGTGAAACGCAGAAGAACCGTGACATGGGTTTCCTTGAAGGGAAGATGTAAAATTGAAATGCAAAACTAAGGATATTTTGAGGAGAAAATAAAAGCTTTAGGAAAGGCAAAAAAGGACGTGGCAAGGCATAAACCTTGAGAAGTTTTGAGGCATAAGCATTGGAAGTTGTTGAGATTTGTACCTAACATAGGGTCTTAGTTGTAAATAGAAGAAGTCCAGGGATTTATTTGTAAATGTTATAAGGCTTTATATAAGCCCAAGTCATTGATGAAATGAGCAAGTTTTATGGTATCAGAGCCCTAATCGCCTGTCCTCCTTGATCAATCAGTCAGGATCAGCATAGAGACCCGAAACTCCCGCCTCTCCTCGATCGAACCAGTAGAGATCGGTGCAGAGAGACACGAAACTCCTATTTCTCTCTTCCTTCGATCGCGGTCCTCGTGAAGTAGCAGTGAATCACACAATCCAATCAGGATCGGCGAACACAGACGCAAATCGGCATGAAGAAACTCAAAACTCCCTTTTTTCCGCTCGGTCCTCGCGGAACAATCAGCGCTAGAGCTAACAAAGGCTTCGGGTTCGGTGAGAGGGCGTGTAGAATTGTGACACAAGGAGGTAGGGTTATTGAGATATTTTGTGGTGCTTGGGAATGAGGAAGGCAGCGAAGTAGGGCTTCATTTCTGAAGTTACACTCAATGACAAGGAGACGAAGGATCGAAGCGGTTGTGGTTTTGTGTGCGAGACAGATAGGTTGCGGCTTTGTGGGCTAACACAAAGCGGATAACACGAACATGAAGGAAGAAGATCTAGATTTGGATTCTTGTTGTTGAAGATGTCAGGCGGCGGAGATAATATGAGAGGTAAAGGATTGGAACATTTGGGGAAGATAGATCCTGAAATTTGAAGATATTGGTCGTGCTCATACAAGGAAGTAGCGTCTCGGTGGAAGCCACTACCTCAACAAGTGCTCCGACACAATTGAACTAGATCTCACTTCTATGGATATGAAGCTCGATGGACCAACCACTTATCTGAGTTGGTCGCGTTGAATCGATACTGCTCTAATAGGGAAGAGACTAGAAGAATACCTGACGGTGGTCGAGCCAAAGGGTAACAGTGCTGAGGGAGATGAGTGGAGGACCACACATCAATTGATTTATGCCTAGCTACTCAACTTGATGGTTCCATCGATTGCCACATTAATGGATGGCATTTGAAAGGTGAATGACAGCCGTGCAAAGTTGAAGAGAACCTATGTTCGAACTGATAATCACACGAGGGTATTCCAAATTCAATGTAACATAGAGAAAGTGTTACATGGTGATAGATCGATCCAAGAGTACTCCATAAAGCTGGAGCGGCTGTGGCAAGATTTTGATCGCTTCTCACCTACATCAAGTTGTGGTGATCCGAGATGCAAGAAGGGCGAGATCTTTTCACAGATGAGGACTATCCAGTTTCTAGGTCATCAGAACCCGACCTTTGATCAGAGGAGATCCGTCCTCCTAGCCCAGACAACGATTTCTTCACTGGATGAGGCCATCGTTGCGATGTCACAAGATGAGAGTTGCATGATGCTACACTATGAGCCAAGTGGGCTTCCAGGTACACGATCAACTTTGGTTGTCTCAAGCTCAGATAAGACAGGTTTCCAAGGGGAGACCCGTAGGTGCTACAACTGTGGAGAAGTGGGACGCCTGAGCAAGACTTGTCCAAAGTCATCCAAGGAGAGAGAGACAGGAGTGGACAATGTAGAGGTTGTGATCGTAATCGTGGGAGCCAAAGGGGTAGAAGAGGAGGCCATAGAGGAAATCTGACAGTTGCGGAGAACGAGAGAGAGACAGAGGTGGTTTTTACCGATGAAGATCATAAGCTCTTAGAGATGTTGAAGAGGAAGCAGAGAGAGGCAAGTGACGCGACTGAGGATGCATCAACTTTATCGTTATCTAAGGGGAATAATGTTACTTATGTTCACTCAACCAAAAGTACTCGTGATACACATGCTCTTATCTCTATATCCACCACAAGGTCACCAAAATGGATAGTAGATTTCGGTTTATCTCGACATGTGACAAGTGTTGCTAGTCAGTTCTCCTCATATACTTTCCTAATAGTTCCGGAGAGCATTCAGACCTTTGATGGACACAGCTTGTGATTGGTAAGAGTACAATGAGGTTTACTAATTCTTTAACTATGTCTAATGCTTTGCATGTTCATTCCTTTCCAACGAACCTTTTATTCATTGATGTCATTATACTGCAACTACAATGTGTTGTTTTATTTAATATTTTTAAGGTGATCTTTCAAGAGACATTAACTAGCCGAAGACTTGGAACTGACACGTGGCATAGTGAACTCTGTTACTTGGATAGAGAAGGGATGGAGTCAGCCTTGATATCCATGATAGACAGTGTTGGAGTACGAGGATCTGGAAGGAGTGTGCAGAATTTGTTGTTACTACATCACAATCACATGAGACAGTCTTCATTTAGTTTATTTAGTTGTTTGTATCAGTGTTTGTATGAAGAAATAAGAAAACAGAAACTTGTGTGTGATATCTGTAAGTTTGGTAAGCACACTAGGAGAGCTCTTATGTTATTTATGATAATATGATCTATTTTTTATTTGGTGCACTCAGATGTAAAGGGACCTTGTTCTCCAACTTCAATAAATGGCTATAACTATTTTGAGACTTTCATTGATTGTTTTTCTCGTACTACTTGATTATATCTGATGATAAATAAAATGATGTGTTTTCCAGCTTTAAAAACTTTCATGAGGTGATTCACACTCAATACGGTGAATAGTGAATGTATTAAGATCTAATAACAGGACAAAGTATACCAATAAGGTGTTTGAGGAGTACCTATCAACCCAAAGGATACAACATCAAACTACTTGTTCATACACACCAACACAAAATGGAGTAGCAGAGAGGAAGAATAAACACCTTCTAGAGGTAGCCAAAAGCATGATGATCAACGGAATACCCTCAAGAGTATTGTATTGACGATCTCATTGTGAATTATTGAAAGAACATAATGGCAGGATCCTCCCATTGAAGGTATTTAGTTGTGCATGTTTTGCGAGGGATAATAGACCATCAACAGGGAAGTTGGATCCAAGAGTTGAGAAGTATATTTTTGTTGGTTATTCTATCACTCAGAAGGGGTATGTTCGTTGGAGTCATAGAGAAGAGATTGTTTGTGAGTATGGATGTGACCATTAGAGAATTCAAATCATACTACACCTTGGAGGCGAACTCACCCTTTGATGACTCCTCAGATACTAGAAGTATGAGGCAAGAGGGGGAGAGTATTAATGGTGAGAGATTAGTACAGGTGGGAAGGACGCCTTGTCTTGTTATGTGGGAAGGGTCGACTGAGGAAAAGTCAAAAAATGAGGAAAATGAGCCCAAAAGTGGTAGGACTCGAGCATAAGGGGAACTGAGGGTGTATACAAGGAGGAAAGGGTAGAATTAGGGAACAATACCTGGCATGTCAATCATACCAGCAAGTCCCTTGTCTCAGCTAACCCGACTCCTAAGACACCTACACCATCACCTCAAAATTCGATTGAGCAGGTGATACGATCTCTCCCTTTTCTCCCCCTACAGCCATAAATTTGAGAACCTCTTGCAGCAATGTGGGTGATCCTCCTAATCGTGTTGGTTTCTTGCATGACATTGCTCAGTTTATCTCATAATCTAATATAACACCTTTACAAAGAGCATTCATTACATCTTTGGACACTAATTCTACACCCAAGTGTTGGCAAGTAGCTAAGGAAGACCTAAACTGGAAGGCCGCAATACTAGAGGAACTTGTTGCTCTCAATAAGAATAGGACATGGGAGCTTGCATTGCTACCAGCAGGAAAAAAGGCAGTCGGGTGCAAATGAATCTTAATAGTGGAGCGGACCCTAGAAAGAAATATTGATCGCTACAAAGCACGGTTGGTGACAAATGAGTATAGTCTGACATATTTCATCGACTATGATAAAACATTTGCACTAGTGGCAAATATGAGCAAAGATAAGATACTTGTCTCTTTGATTGTGAATGGTGTATAGAGGTTACACCAATTGAATATGAAGAATGCATTTCTTCATGGAGATCTACTAGAGGAGGTATATGGAGATAACTCAGGCTTCGACATGAACCAAATGGTGGGCAAGGCTTATTAGTTGAGAAAATCATTGTAAATAATCTCCTTGAGCTTGGTTTGACAGGTTCAGGAAAATAATAGTAGGCGTGGACTATCAAAAGATCAATGCCGACCACACAGCGTTCTTTCAACAAGATGGTGGTCGCGTTACTATTTGTGCTATGTGTGTGGATAATATGATTGTCACTACGGATGATAAGAGAGAGATTGCTCATATTTGGGCAAAAAGTTTGAGGTGAAGGAGCAGGGACAACTTAGATCTTCCTCAAAATTAAGGTGGCTCATGGAGAAGAGGGGTTTGTTCCATCTCATAGGAAGTATGTGCTAGATTTACAGAGATAGCATGTTGGGATACAAGCTTATAGTCTCAGTAATTGATCAAAAGGGAAAGTTGAGCGCAGAGACAGGAGAATCAATTGATCGCGAGAGGTGCCAGAGGTTGGTAGGTCGTCTCATCTGTCTGATTCACAGTCGTCTGACATATCATTTGCAGTAAATGTAGTGAATCGCTACATGCATGATTCGAGGAAGGGTCACATAATTGCAGTATATTAAATTTTGAGTTACCTAAAGAGTGCACGAAGGAAATGGTTGATCTTCAGGAAGAATGAACATATAAGCACTGAGGGCTATTGTGACTCGGTTTGAGCGAGTTGTATGGATTGCAGAAGATCCACATATGAATATTGCATATTCGTAGAGGGCAACTTGGTCACTTGAAAGAGAAATAAACAATCAGTAGTAGCAATGTCAATAACAGAGACAAGAGTATAGGGTCATGGCCTTCGGAGTTGCTGAGAACATGTGGCTGAGAGCCTTGTTGGTAGAGCTAAAGGTGGACCAAGGAGCTCAAATGAAGTAATGGTGAGACAACAAGTTAGTGATCAACGTTGCCAACAAGGCATGCAATAACAACATACTAAAAGTAAAGTAAGACATCATAGTAAGATTATTAAAAGTCATACAAAGAAAGAAATAGCACAGAATAAAAAGCCTCTTACACTCCTAATTTAACATAAATAAATCTAAGGCAACAACCATCTTCCTCTTCCCTATTCAATATAACCAACATAAACAGTCTAAAATTTTAAAATAAAGAATATATTGGTTTTAGGTATGTTAAACAGGTTTAATTCTACACATAACAAAATTTTAAAATTATCTAAGCCATAACATTTTATGCTTACGCCTCTTCAAAATTACAGTCACCACCATTAAGGCACATGCCTCATCTAGCAAGATTCAGACATACATCTTATTGTCTTCTTTTTTTTTTAACCATGCTAAGAAGCGCCCATTGTTCCTTGTAATAGAAATAAATAATATTTTTGGGCAATGAACTTGCCTCTAAAGGAGGACCCTTTCCCCATTGATCTAACACCCCCACATGAATCAAAACCTTGCCCAGCTTTTTTTCATCAAGGCCTACAAGCTTAGAAATCATATCTTTAGACAAAAGTATATCATTCATATCTTCCAAATTTATGGTATCACTTCTATACAACATGGTGCAAGAAAATACTTATAAAAAAATGTTATAGAACAAATAACAATAAAGACTAATTTCATCAACATAACTAAAATAATGAATATATATTTAATTGCAAAAATAATAAATATAACAGCTACTTATAGCGAAATTTGTTGGTGAGACTTTTGGTCATACAAAATAACTTAAATTCGAGCCAAAACCCTTCCAAAGGCTCCTCAACCAAAACATCCTTCAAGTCCTCGTCCATCAAACAAAATTTAATTGTTATAATTATTTTTACGCCAATCTTTACTTTGTCAACTTACTTGTCATCTCTAGCATCAGCAAACACCTTATTTAGTGCTTTTAAAAGACCTTTAATAGACAAGAACTCTACACATCTTACTTTCTCTTAAGGAAAAAAAAATCTATAAACTATCAAACTTCTCATATCTAAACTTCATGGTTATCAATTAAGAACAATGATATTATGTCGATTTGTTATACAAATAATGCAAAAAGATATAGAAAAAAGCATTACAACAATCAAAGACGATGTGCTAATAAAAAAAATGAAAAATAAAGTGAAAAAATAATCATAGAAATACCACATTCAACGCACCTTCCAGGATAATGAATCTTTTCACTAAGTAGGGTCCCGTATCATTTGTGAGTACATACAAATGATTGAAGATCTTAATTTGTAGAGGAAAGGCAGAAGAGGGGTAGAAAATAAATGATAAAATAATCATAGAAACACCAAGATTCATGAGATTCGATCAACTATGCCTACACTAATAAGAAAGGTAAGAGAACTTGATCTGATAAGACAAATAAAATCCAAAATCTTGGCCTATAAAACAAGTGATCACTCACAACATTTTCCAATTCAAACTATACCGACAAACAAAATAGGAACCCCAAGAATTTCCCAATATAGAGGTTATATCGAACAAATATTCCCTAGTCTCACGTGCTTAATCAAAGTTATTAATCCTCCAAAATTATAGCCACCAAAAGGGCAAACAAGAAACCAACAAATATTTTTGAATTGCTTACTTTCAAATCTTAACAGAAGCCTCCTATCTTATAGATATTGAGGAAATACATATACGAAAAATCGACAGTGTGGGTGAAAGAGTTGGTTGCAAGTATCACAAGAGCTAGCATAGTTCATAAGAAGATCTCTAGCACATGATCCAAGGCCCTACAAATCATAATTCACAATTTTTTTCTTTCAATTACACATAAATTCTAGGAACACAATTCACAAGTCCTATCATGTGAATAATCAATACTCCCAATTCAAGTGCAATTGTGTTTCTTATTTTGTTGCAAAGGTAAATAGACAAAAGAGACGTATTAAGTGAATTAACAGACAATTTAAAATAGAAACTTGTTAGAATAAAAATAAATTATTTCTTACATTGCGGATAAAATTAAATTCAAATTTGTTTAGAATAATTTAATTTTTATTATAGATTAAATTTAAAATAGCATTGAATTTTTGAGATGACTTTGTTAGAAAATCCTATTATACATGACAGAGTGGAACGATTTAACAAGATATTTAATATTTGAGTTCAAAATGAATTGTCCAGCGGCTCAAATGAGAAACTGTGTATGCAAATGTGTGATTTTGCATAAGAGTTGTCATAACATATTACAAGTGAATAAGAAAACTTTAGGCTTACGAAGGTGGTCTGATGGATGGAGTATTGTTTTCAGATTATTTTGCCAAAGATCAATGATGAATAGTACCTTAAGAAATTAACAATAAAAGCAATAATTGCCAACAACTAGATTCTTTGGAAATCAATAAGAAAGTCAAGAATAGCTAAGCATGGAGAATGGAATAACTAGAACAAAACATTGGATGATGACTGATTAATGTAGAGAGCTACAAAAATATATTATGTTTGATATTTTGTTATCATTTTGCTTTTGTTTGACCTAAGACATTTAAGGCTTCTCTTACTTCAAGGAGAAATTAAGCATGCATAAGTTTGAGAAAGATTGTTTTATTATGCTCAATTATTTTGTAGACTTGTATAATTTCTCTATAGTGGACTTGGTCGTTCAACTAGGCTTGGCAAACAAGATTTTCATTGTCTTAGAGAAACCAATGGTGGCAGGATTGGTCCAAGCTTAAATCTATACTTAGTTTAATTTCATTTTTGGTGGTAATATTGTTTATACTTTGGTGTTATTATACACTTTACCTCCCTCTCTTTGGCACCATGTTACATAAACAATGAGTAGAAACGAATATGGCATTGCAATACAAACATTGAGTAAGGTTTCGTACTGAAATAAGACGAGTGGATAGATTTGGAAGTTGCAGAACATCTTTTAGCACACATGAAGAATAATCTATATATTTCCTAAATTGGCTATAATAGATAATGAGACATTAAGTATAACAATATTCTAACTCCATAGGCAAAGTGTATATGTGCTAAATTTTTATGTTGATTCATATGAACAAAAGCTCCCAAATCTATGACCTAAGATTTAACAAAGGTTCTTTCAGAGAGATTTAATCTAATGTAGGCAAAAAAAAAAAAAAAAACTTTATTATATGCATCAATGCGTTACTAGGGAAAAGTTTTTCAAGATCCTTCAGAAGAATTCTCAATCAAACAATCTCATGCATGTCGCGTCTTCAATATTGCTCTACCATTTTTCTTTTCCATTTAGAGGAAATGATTGTTGTAGAAAGAATGGTCAGAATGATTGGCTACAAATTAAAGGGTGAAAAATATAGAGAAAACCCACCGTAAGGAAGGTCACATGACTGACCAAGGAGAAAAAAAGCTTGGGGCATCATGGACCAACATATATTGGACTTAAGAAATAGAGGTAGGCCATGGGAGATATGCAGCTATTTATGAATCCCAGACACGGATACAGAGACACTAACATGACACGACACAATATGGGACATAATACATTTTAAAAAAAAAAAGACAACACGTCATGATTATGTTTTAATATTTAATTAATTATTTAAAAAAATAATAATTTTTCATTTTTTGTTATCAAAAACATCACAAAATAGAGTATGCAAGAATAAAATTTAATTTTATAAATTTAACTTGTATTATTAAAAATTAATTTTCAAAATTAAACATAATATAATTCAAAATAGTTCCTCCAACCTATCTATTAAAGTTTAAAATATCATACAATTATAAATTGTTTAATTAATTANATAGAGCATGCAAGAATAAAATTTAATTTTATAAATTTAACTTGTATTATTAAAAATTAATTTTCAAAATTAGACATAATATATTTCGAAAGAGTTCCTCCAACCTATCTATTAAAGTTTAAAATATCATACAATTATAAATTGTTTAATTAATTAAGTTATAATTTAACTTTTAGAATTAGAATATGTATAGATTTATAATTATTATTAACTTATTAGAGAGTTAGAAAAATTATAAATTATCACTTACAAAATTAGGTGGCATTGACTCCACTTGGCTTCAATGAATAAAAACTTCAGTGTGAACGCTGCAAAGTTCGCCAAGTATTTAGATCGGCTTGAGCAAACAAGTTTGACTCATGCTCAGGTTGCGAAAAAGAAGCTTACGGCTTCCGCTTTAGCGAATGAAGGTTTGGCTTCAATGAACAATGGAGAGCTACAACGTTCCACTTCAACAAATGCAAGATAGACCTTTGATGTTCGGCCCCCGACAAAAAAAAGAGGGAACTATCTATGCTCAACTCTGATTTATATTAGATGCACTTTTAATACTCGATTTTGAAGAATATTAGAAGAAGCTTTTACATGAAGATAGAGGAGACAATTTCGAACACGAGGTACAATTAAGACTACATTTATTTATTATCTTCTATTTTTTGTGGCCCATTTTTTTGCAAATTGTTTTGATTCGAGACTTGCGTGTTCAGGTCCGATAAAGATTCAGACGCATATTTTATAGTGTTAGACAACTGCCTAGGTATGTCGGTGTCTGATACGTGTCTGACATGGGTACGACACATTTTTAGAAGTGTCGATGATACATAGGTGGCTATTCTAAATTCCCTAGCTACTAGAGTGTTCACATCGATGAAGGTTTGATTACAATAATGAAAGAGGATAATATATGGAAAATTGACGGTTGTGTCAGGTTTGCAAGATAATATAGTTGATAAGAGATCAAACATAAAAGGCTGGCGTCCATGAAATTGGATCACCCGAGGAGCTCTAAATTGAATCTATTACTCTTCAATCCATGAAGATGTGACCACAATCTAAAGAATAGAGTGTGTGTAGAGAGGTTGACACGCCAAAAACTTATCGAGGGAAAGTTGGTCGTACAATGCAAGTGCACGTGTCAAGTAGTAATGTGGTTAAAAAGTATCGTGTAACGATCCACCGGAAAACTGTAATAATTGTTTCCAAAGAAAAATCTCTAGCTTGTTAATCTAGCTAATCTAGTCTAGCGTGATCACAAAGAGAGTTCTAAATCCTAAAGTTCTAGCAAAACAGAGCAATGAGAAGACAACAGAAAGCAAAAAAAATGGAAAGACTTTTGTAAGTTCCTTCAAGATTTATGTGGTACGTTCCTCTGTGATTCGGGGATCGTGGCAATCATGATTTTCCTATATGTTTTCATAAGTGATTGTTGTCAATCGAGGATATGATACTCTTTATGTCTATGTATAGGTAAAAAAAAAACCTAGAATCCATGAAATTGATGCTTCCTCAATCCCCATGACATTCCGCGTGACTTTTCTGATCCCCTGAAATAATTGTAGAATTCCATTGGAATATGTCTATCCTCTTAGAACTCTGTGGTTAACTCTTCATTTCGACTACGCAATGATTAAATATCGTAGTTTCACAAAACATTTTAACATCCAAGTTGATAAGACTAAAAGTAAATTAAGTTCGGAAGTTAATCTTTATATGATATAATTTATTTAAACCCATAAGGCATCTTTTCCTATCTGTAAACAAAAAAATGGTTCAGTTCATTTTCATTCAATTTTGGGTTCATTTATTTGTGTTCTGAGAGTTCTGCATATAAAGAAGTTATGGTCATCTTTTGAGAGTGAAATTACAAATCTCCTGTAAGTTTTATAAAGCACTAATGGCATTTAATTCTAGTAGTTTAAAATATTTTACATAATTATTTAAAGCTCATTTTAGTTTTAGTTTATGGATTTATGTTTTTCCATTTTTTACTAAGCCAAATTTATTTATTTTTATTTTTAAGCAAAATTTTAACTAAATTTCAAAAAAACCCCAACATCATCCCCGTGTGGGGGCCTACATCAGGAGTGTTAAGCCTTCCCACCACACTTAAAAAAACATGCAAGTTCAATGCCAGTCACAAGTCCACCACGCTTACAAAAACGCACATAAAATTTTGGTTGCCTGCATAAAAAAAATAACACACACATCACCCCTCTCCCTAAGTTGACAATATGCGAATGGATGTTTAACCGACAGAATTAAAGAATTATATATCAATGGATGTGTGTGCGCGCGTGTGTGAATTTAATTAGATAATAATAATAACAATGGTAATTATCATTACTATTAGAGTTGAGAAATATAAATCAGGGTGTAAATTATCATTTAACATACAATTTTTCTTTTTTATATCTTAATTTGCATGATGTTGGCTATGTACTTTCTAGGCAATTTTGATGCTTTAAACACATTTGTGTGGTCCATCTAATGAACGGACAAAGTCAGTGATTTTTTCATTGATTATGTCACCTTGACTCTGATTTGCACGGTGTTGCCTCAACATCTACACATCATCATGCTCGAGCAGATCAACTACAAAAGATTCCACTTTGTTGATATTGTTGGTGTTGTGCAAACTTTGGCGTGATATAATTTTGTGCACAAACAAGACTTTGAATGTTCTAATTGTGATTGACACATTCGAACACATTGTATGCATCGTTTTATCTATGTCTATACTTGAAATTGCATTCAATTATGTCGGTTTATGTTTCTTATACTGAGGTCAACATGTATAACCCAAAATATCTTAGACTAATCAAATGAGCCTAGCAAGTCCTTCAATCCACCTGGATGGATATCTAGGCCAATCCTAGACTTCCTTTTTGAGGTAGTCAAGGCTTCAACATGTTTTGCAACAATAAATGCAAACAATTAACATAAAATAAGTACATTTTTTTGCATATAAATATATGATCCACACCAATATATTTCATCACTCATCAAAATAATTGATTTATCGTGCATTTCAAATGGTTAAGATTTCAATCCTGTTTTCAATAATTGGTTTCAGTCGAAACATTAGAATTGGGACTTTCCAATTAATTCACCTTCATCACCCACATGCTACAATGGTTGATTATGAGAAAAGTATTCTTCTTATTTATTTTATTTTGAGCAGTATTTAGGCCCCCAAATATTTTTGTTCGTCATTAAGTGACAAAATGCATTTTGTCTCAAGGCACGCTCAAAAAATTTGTGTGACACTTGATTGATTATAAACAGCAATTAACTAACACCTCTTATGTTTGGAGATTAGTATTGGACTAGTTTCAAATGCATTAAACATTTTGCCTAAAAAATTATTGTGGAAAAAAGATAATTCACACAAAAACAAATCACCTGTGGCCTCCATTTTCTTGTGGCTATATGCAAAGCTGTGTTACCCTTCTTGTCCTGTACATTAAGTATTGTGGGATCTGCATGTAGTAATTCATCCACGACATAAGGATTCTTTCCTTTTACAGCCATATGAAGAGCAGTTTGACCCTTTTTATCCCTGATTGAAGCTAGTCCCGGGTCCTTCTCTAAAAGAGCTCTGACTATCTGAAAAAATCCATTTCTTGCAGCCATATGCAGTGAAGTCTTTCCATTTTTTCTTACAATCCTTATGGAGCTCTCATCCGCAACCAGTATAGCATTTACAACATCTAAATGATCCTTAACTGCTGCAGAATATAAAGGACTGGTATTTGATGAATCACATAACTGGCACAGCCCAGGCCACACATTCAACAACTCCTTGACAATTCCTGATAAAAATTCAGTCAAATTGGAAAAACTGCTATGAAATATTTATTCAAATACTACTAAATCAAAGAATCACAGGCTACAGATTCAACAAACCAGATCAGATGAGCTTTAAATGTGGTTCAAAGAAGTACTCAAAAAATGATATTCTATAGTGAAATAAAAAGTAACTTCCAATAACATTATATTTTTTTATTGAAGAAAAAAAAATAAATGAATTCAAAATTTAATAGGAAAATTTATTTTTTAAAGGAATTAAATTTTCCCTAAGAACCATTTCACATTAAAAAAATAAATATAGGTTCATTTAATCCACATCAACAATATTTATAACTAGAATAATATTGGATATGTTGACCTAGTCTTACTATGTTGAATTTTATTCGTTTGAATTTATGCATTTGAATAAAACAATAGAAACAATAAAATGTATATGCAAATTTCAGGAGACCAACTAGAACATGACAAAATCAATGCTAAGGTGCTGACAAAACGGACAGAAGGATAAATTATAATAAGTGAGTGGAAAGGTTGGTCAGCAGAATTAATATAACTCTTGCATAAAAGCCACAAAGTTCAAGATTATCACAACAATTTTGTCCTGTCTTATGCTCATCCAGACAACTTAAGCAGCTTGATGGAGAAACTAAATTTAATGGACCTTATCAAGCTTAGGTTCTTCTTTATCCAAACTTTAAGTGAAAAGAATTACCAAGGGAACTCAAGACACCACTCAATCTTGTTTAATAAATAAATTTTATAATGAAGCCTAGTTCTTAATCCTTATTACTAATAGCTGTAGATAAAGAAATCAAGTCAACTGCGAAGAAATTAAAAGCATAATTGTAGATTAAAGAAATCCATCATTGCAAATACTAAAAATAAACATAAAAACACGTTACAATAAATTTAGGGCATCTGAACACGCAAATAATCCCCCATGCCCCACCACACCATCCCCACCCCATCTCGACTTCATTCTCCAAACCAACTCACCTGTCTAAACTTTGTATATACAAAGAAGAAAACAATTTTGAACACAATATCAAAATAGCTCAAACAATATTTGTATCTTTCGCGGCAAAACTATTTAAATATCCGATGATTCTAATTCCCGTACTTTCTGAAAAAAAAAATTTATACAGTTAAAAAATGGTTAAATCAAGAATTACACAACGACAATACCGATTCGAATCCTCATCATATATAAATATACCCCTGATCCTATTTTGGCCCTCTAAAAGGCAAGAAAAATCTAAACCTCCAAATCCCGTACTTAGAAGTTTCACCACGAAACAAAAACATTTCCCAATTTCACCAATTAAATAGAAGTTAACCTGATTACGAAAAGAAATCAATCCACTATCGATCTCAATTCCTTCTCTCAAACTCAAAACAGTAACCAAGAATCAGTTAAAAGCGAGCGCGAGAAGGAGAGAAAAGAGACGAACGAACCAACGTGGCCTTGCTTCGCGGCGACCTGGAAGGCATCCATGTCGAGGCGGGAGCGAATCTTAGCCGTCTCAAAGTCGCAGATAGTCAGCAGGTATCGAACCACCTCCTCCAAGTTCTGCTCGGCCGCTATGTACAGCGCCGTCTCTCCTGCTTCAGTCTGTGCCAACAAAAGCGCCGCCATNCGAGAAGGAGAGAAAAGAGACGAACGAACCAACGTGGCCTTGCTTCGCGGCGACCTGGAAGGCATCCATGTCAAGACGGGAGCGAATCTTAGCCGTCTCGAAGTCGCAGATAGTCACCAGGTATCGAACCACCTCCTCCAAGTTCAGCTCAGCCGCTATGTACAGCGCCGTCTCTCCTGCTTCAGTCTGCGCCGACAAAAGCGCCGCCACAGCCTCCTCTCCGCCGCCTTCGGCCACCCCATCCACCGCACGCCGAACTGCCTCGACGTCCCCTGACCGAACCGCCTCGAAGAACGCCGGCTGTTGCGATCGGAGACGCAGATCCATTCCCTATCGCTTCCAGTATTTTTGGGTAGGAGGGGAATCCTGATCTGCTCTCACTGTCGAGTTTATAAGCGCCGTCTGGCTTTTTCCCACGCGGAGAGAAGGGAATCTTCTCAAATCCAAATCATTGGATCCGTGTGGCCGCTTATAGTGCCCATGCTGTAGCGATACCTGTTGCTGGTTTCAGTGGCCGGGAAAATGGCGCGAGGGCAACTGGCAGTGCCGCCGTACGGAGAAGTTTAGGCGCTTTGGGGCTAATTTAGGAAGTATACGGTGACTGTTTTTACAATTTTATCCTCATAAATAAGAAATTTTCAAAAAGGATAAAAATAATAATTTTTTTTTCAAAAAAAAATATTAATATTTCCATCCATATTTGGTCCTGGCAAAAATATATTGTAATGAGCTACCTTTCTTACTTAAGACATTAATCTTTCTAACTTTTAATTAAAAAAAATAATGAATTGAATTAATTAAGTGCAGAAAAGAATTAATAATATGGTATAGTGAATTATTTCTCAAAAAACTAAAATGAAATAAATTAAGAGATATATCNTGTCGAGTTTATAAGCGCCGTCTGGCTTTTTCCCACGCGGAGAGAAGGGAATCTTCTCAAATCCAAATCATTTGATCCGTGTGGCCGCTTATAGTGCCCATGCTGTAGCTATACCTGTAGCTTGTTTCAGTGGCCGGAAAAATGGCGCGAGGGCAACTGGGAGTGCCGCCGTGCGGAGAAGTTTAGGCGCTTTGGTGANTGTCGAGTTTATAAGCGCCGTCTGGCTTTTTCCCACGCGGAGAGAAGGGAATCTTCTCAAATCCAAATCATTGGATCCGTGTGGCCGCTTATAGTGCCCATGCTGTAGCGATACCTGTTGCTGGTTTCAGTGGCCGGGAAAATGGCGCGAGGGCAACTGGCAGTGCCGCCGTACGGAGAAGTTTAGGCGCTTTGGGGCTAATTTAGGAAGTATACGGTGACTGTTTTTACAATTTTATCCTCATAAATAAGAAATTTTCAAATAGGATAAAAATAATATTTTTTTTCAATTATTAATATTTTCATCCATATTTGGTCCTGGCAAAAATATATTGTAATGAGCTACTTTTCTTGCATAAGACATTAATCTTTCTAACTTTTAATTTAAAAAAATAATGAATTGAATTAATTAAGGGTAGAAAATAATTAATAATATGGTATAGTGAATTTTTTCTCAAAAAAATAAAATGAAATAAATTAAGATATATAATTAAGTTAAATCTAAGCTAGATTTAAGGTGCATTTAAAATATAAAAATATGAAATAATCAAAATGCAAAATAAAAAAATTAATGAATAATTTTATATAAGAAATTGACATGTTTTTTTATGACTGGCTGAATTTGAAAAATGCTTGTTAGAGGATGGGGGGCATGTGTGTAAGCTAAGGTTGAAAGCAAAAAAAATTATGATAGAGATTAATACTTTAAATGTCGATTAAACCGTTAAATTAATCATGAAAATGTTGAATTTATGATATGAAACAGAGAATATGTATAGCCACATATCCTAACAAGGCTTTTTCAGGGTTACTTTATAAAGAACTTTATGGGCCCTAAATGCCCATATCCGAAGATCTAGTTATTATTAGACCGAGCCTACCTGCCGAAGTGGTTGAACTTAGCACACCTACTAATATGGTTGAAGCATGAAACACTAAAGAAGGTCATCATAACACACAAGAACAAGTGTCAATCCTCGCTTAAAGCTCAACTCGACACCCACATCTCAATCTTTTCATCAAGACATCACAGACAAGCATTGTACCCTATGGAATACGATTGTATATTTCTTTTCTCTCATATATAAAAGGTGGCGAGAATAGCTCATAAGGAGATTTTTCTCTTTTCTTCTAAAAAATATGATTTACAAAAGAGNTTGGGAAGGATTGTGAGATAAGTTGTGTCTTTTATTTCTTTTATTTTGTAAACTTGTTTTTATATATAAAATATGTATTTTGTCATATCATTCTCTTGAATTCTGAGTTGTCTTCTTTATCCTTATCCCTACTTTAAGATATGGTTTTGTGAAAAATTGATTTTTTTTGTCATTTTAAATGTCAATAATTTGTGATGATTTAAACTCTCATCTTCATTTACTTTTTGATCTGGCCACTTGAAATGTTAAAATGTGTTGAGAAACATATATTCCAAAAAGGCTATGATTTCTACAACATGGGAAGAATCACATTTGATTCATGGGAGAGTATTTCATCCATAGAATTAGGTGCAAATAAATAGAGGAATATACTTTATTGAATGTAGAATTGGAGATTTTATGGTGACAGATTAAAATCCTCAATTTGGTCTAGTTGATTGGAAACTGATGCGAGTTTGTTAGACCTCAGGGAAGGGAGTAGTGAGAGCTATTGACTGACAACCAATATCCTACCAGCCTAACCACGGAATTAGGGACCGAACTCTAGATTAGTCAATGTTTTGTATGTACTCGGAAGAGGGTAAAGAATAGGATTGCTCCTATTTAACACAAAACAGTTTATATATATATATATATATATATATATATATATATATATATATATATATATATATATATATATATATATATATATA
>JXCR01119953.1:124045-155756 GCA_002079205.1 Phalaenopsis hybrid cultivar | reverse complement strand
CTCTCTCTCTCTCTCTCTCTCTCTCTCTCTCTCTCTCTCTCTCTCTCTCTCCCTCTCTCTCTCTCTCTCACTCGCCCTCTCTCTCTCTCTCCCCCCACCTCTCTCTCTTCCCCTCTTTATGGGGGAAGAAGAGATCCTTCCATCATCTTCATTGATACATCCTCCTAGATACAGGGACTTTATTGGGTTGCATTAACTCACAAACAATATGAGACCCTACATCCTAAAAAGTGCAATCGGTGTGGAGTTTATACTCAAACTCAAAAAGAAGATCCTTTAAGTGAAAGGTGAATCAAACAAACATAATGGATTGTACAAAAGAGTATGTGACACAATAGATCAACGAGTTGAAGGGATAGGTTCTGATAGTTATACAACATTCGAGGCAAGAAGCCTCCATATCCTTTCCCAATGATCCACCTAGAGAGCATATTCGAGGTCAGTGTCACATAGACAAGGGACATCAAGTTGTAAACAATCAAGATAAAGAACCATCTCGACACGATCTACCAAGGGAATTACCCAAACGGGCCCTTGGTCTGAGAATAGAAGAAGAAGAAGAAGAAGAAAAAGAAAGGGACAAAACCTACATCCTAAAGCAGAAACATTTTGAATCCTCTAACAAAGGAGTCAAAAAGAGAAGAAGAAGAAAATACAGAGCGTTGAAGAGTGTATTATCAAAAGAGATGGGGGAAGTTAAGGCACTAAAGATGTTTAAAATTTTTCTTTGGAATCATATAAATAAAAGTCAGATCATGTTAATTGTGTATCATCTTTCGAGTCAGTTGTATGTTTAATAATGATAAATGATGTCATTAGATGTTGTTTGTTCCTTATGATACTAAAAAATTGACCTTGTGTTGGTTCAATAACCTATCTATTAGAGTCATGACCTCCTACAGGGAGTTCAAACATTTGTTCATAACCCAGTTCGCTAGCATACAAAAGCCATGAAAAGCCTCATAAGCTTCATCACCCGATTCTAGTGAGAGATGTTGGATTCTCAGGACTTGGAACATGTTTTGTGCTCATGCAGGCTTAGCTCAAAGCCTACATTAAGGTCAGTTCATGTTCACAGTTGGTTTACAAAAGCTAAGAACTTCGATTGAGCTCACAAAGCTCACAAATCATTACTTTTTTTAAGGAATAAGATTGTCAATTTGGCTTCTCCATATCATAAGAGTCAAAGTAAAGTTTCAATGCATGTTTTGTGGAGAGCAAGACATCACTTTGATGGGAATAACTTACAGGGTCCTCTCAATAAAGGCTTCTAATGAAAGGAGGGAGAAAATATTGACAGGAGATTAGTGGGAAGAAAGCCTGAAAGGAGACAGGAAATGGCTCGGTTCCATTCGGTCGAGGTAACAACTTTGAGAGTGTCAATGACCAAGATCATAGAGTTCGTCCAAAAAAAGAATTATTCAAGAAGTCAATTCCTATGAAGGTTGGAACTTACACGTGTGATCCTAAGTAATTTTGACACTTCTGCAACCTCATTAAGGAATTAATAAAGGCAAGAAAGTTAAAGGATTTCATCGCCCCAAAAGCTAACACTCGAGAGTAGGAATAGGTACCTATAGAGTACACCAATAATGATCAAGCTCTGACAAAATTAGTACATCTCATCGACATTATGCAAGCTGTCTTATGCACCAAAATAATATGTTATTTTAAGTATATATTTTATGTTTATTTTTTGAAATATTGCACTTTAAAGAAGAGTATTTTCATGTTTTTATTTCATAGATATCAATTTTAGGCATTTGGAGCAAAAGTAGCAGAAATGATGAAATTTGGAGCCAAAATAACGAAGTTTCAAATTTTGGCGCATGATGCGCTAAAAACCAGAATAGCGCAGCCTTCAGCAAACTGGTGCATGATGGGCCAGATTGGCGTCAGATAAGCCATTTGACAGAGAGTAGGCGCATGATGCGCCAGGGACGACTTTTTTTGCGGATTAAGGTGGTTCGAGATGAATTTTGCACGAATTTTCAAAGGGACACTTGTTCTAAACACCCCTTGGAGTAATTCAATGCATTTAGACATTTTGAAAGGTTCTTTTATGAAGGGATATGTCTCTTGGATCAATGGACGTGTCTTTTGAATTCAAAAGAGTTGACTTTTTTTACAGAATTTTGGAGGGAATATTGAATTTTTTTTTAGGGAGAACCTTTAATTAAATAGAAGGAAGTCTAGGGCTTGAAGAGGAGAGGAGTTTTGGGCGTGAAGAAGGAGAGTTTGAGAGAGAGAGAGAGAGAGTAAAGAGCTTGGAGATTTTCTTCAAGGATTGTAAGAGGAGAGGAAAGGTGAGAGATTTCTTCTTCATTACACTTCTAAGAGAGAATTGAGAGTTCTTGTAAAGAGAGAAAGTCTTAGAAAGAACTTCTAAGAGTTTTCTTGGGAAGGATTGTGAGATAAGTTGTGTCTTTTATTTCTTTTATTTTGTAAACTTGTTTTTATATATAAAATATGTATTTTGTCATATCATTCTCTTGAATTCTGAGTTGTCTTCTTTATCCTTATCCCTACTTTAAGATATGGTTTTGTGAAAAATTGATTTTTTTTGTCATTTTAAATGTCAATAATTTGTGATGATTTAAACTCTCATCTTCATTTACTTTTTGATCTGGCCACTTGAAATGTTAAAATGTGTTGAGAAACATATATTCCAAAAAGGCTATGATTTCTACAACATGGGAAGAATCACATTTGATTCATGGGAGAGTATTTCATCCATAGAATTAGGTGCAAATAAATAGAGGAATATACTTTATTGAATGTAGAATTGGAGATTTTATGGTGACAGATTAAAATCCTCAATTTGGTCTAGTTGATTGGAAACTGATGCGAGTTTGTTAGACCTCAGGGAAGGGAGTAGTGAGAGCTATTGACTGACAACCAATATCCTACCAGCCTAACCACGGAATTAGGGACCGAACTCTAGATTAGTCAATGTTTTGTATGTACTCGGAAGAGGGTAAAGAATAGGATTGCTCCTATTTAACACAAAACAGTTTATATATATATATATATATATATATATATATATATATATATATATATATATATATATATATATATATATATAAATGATTTTAATTTTTTCACAAACCATACACTCATTGTAAAGGAGAAGGATGCTTTCTTAAATTTGAACTTTCTAACACAACATCTTAGTTTTAATTTTCGTAATTTTACTTTTGAAAGTTTAGCATTCAGTTTAGTTAACTTTGTCTTTCAACTGCATTTTAATTAGCAATCACTTGTTACTTAATATTCAAACTTTGCACTTTACCATTTTTGTATTTTTAAAATAGTACTTTACATTATAATCTTAGGAACTTATTTACAGGCATTTCCAACTTTCCTGTGGGATTGATATCTAAGACTCCATTAGAGCCCTTTATTACTTAAGCGATACGTATACATATGTTATTTTTAAAGGGGATTTTGGCAATTTATAGAGTATTAAAAGATAAATGTATTTTAATTGAAGTCGTTTTGTTGGGATTAATTTGAATATTTGTTATTGTATTTGTCGTGTGTATTTTTTAATATTGAAAAATATTTACAAAACTAACACTAAATCCACCCGCATCACTATCTTTGAAGGAGACAAAATTCAAGCTTCATAAAGCTCTAATTGAAGCGGTTGAAAACTGTATAGGTCCACTCAACCACCCTGTTTAGTGTTCAACATTGAACCATTCTCATATGTCGATCTGTCTGCTGGAGGAACCCTTTTAATGATGATGTTGTGGTCACTGATCCTGACATAATATGTGTGTGCTTAGTATGTAATTACTTCAATTTCAAATTCATACAAAGGCTCCAAAAACTTGACTTCCACTGCCCATATGTGCTTGCATCCATAATTCTCAGTTGAGTGTTATTTAACAAATAATTCTCATTTTTCTCCATAATTTAATTTTACACACTAAAGATAATGCACTAGTGCACGTATCATTTCAAGTAATATAAGACTTTCTTTTAGTCCCCAAGTATCGATCTGATAGGGAAGAAAAAACTCTTTTTATTGACTTAGTAAAACTCTACTTAAACTCTAGGTAAATCATCTAAGAAATAAGGTTGAAATTGTATGTGTAAAAAGAAGTAACTAATACTTACAAATTTTATTTCTAAACTTAAAGAAAATGCTAAATGTTTCTAAACTAGTTTTATGTAGAAAAGTTCAAATTGTATGAAAATTCATCTCCTTCCATGAGATTATAATCAGTATAGGAATTGAATGTTTAAAAATTTAAATGTAGTTTTGTCAAATAGGAGCATATATATTCTTTACCATCTTCTGAGTGCATAAAAAGCATTGACTAACCGAGATTTAAGCTCCTAAATCCTTGGTTATGCTAGGTAAGTTCTAGTATGTCACCCTAGAATACCCACGTAAGCTCTCAATAGAGGCTAACTAGCCTTAAGCTTCAAACCCTATATCAAATTGGTTAAGGCTCTAGCATGTCACCCAAGAATCACCAATTTACACCCGTCAAATTTTATCTCTCTATCTATTTACGCTCACCCGAAGTTTATTTTTTCTTCATCCTAAAGGTTAGTAGGGTAATTACTAATTGAGGTAAAGCATAGCCCTCTCGAGTCACTACGTATTCATAATATATTTTAACTTATTAATTGGTCAACTTGCTTAAGTAAATTAAGCATAAAGTAATATACCATCAAAATATTGAAATTAAAGCAATTCTAAATAATTGTAATCCTGCACATGATTATTTCTCATCACAAAGAGAAGGATAAAAAAATTACTCAGATTTTATGGGGAAAATACAACAACACATGGAATGATATTTAAAATTAGATTTACACAATAAAATTTAACAAACTCAAACAAAAAAACAAAACACTTATCTCTAACTCCTCCATAAGCGAATCTCTTAAGGTTCTTTTGAAGAATTCTCAACTCTCCTTACAATCTCACTCTAATTGAAACACCTTTTCACCTGAAGAGATACACACCACACACACCTTCCTTCCTCTCTTCCTCTCTCTTCCCCTACGCAACCCCACTCACAACAAACCCCCCCCCCCTTTACTTGAAGAGACACCCCCTTATATAAATCCTTGAAATTCCCAAGAGTTACTTCAGATTCACCTTCAATATTTGTACAAATACAGTGTATCTTAAAAAAAACTGATAATGGCGCCTAGGCGCCAACCTTTTAGAAGCTTGAAATAACTGTCTGGAGCCTAGGGGTCTGGCTCTCTGTTTCTATGTACAGGGCCTGGCACCTATGGGCCAGAAGTTGGCGCCTATGTGCTAGTTCACTTTGTGCTCCTTTGCTCCATTTGACCCCATTTTGCTCTGTTTTTGCTCATTTTTCTCCAAAACTACATCTCTTACACATGAAACAAAAAAAATACAAAATATCTTCCATTAAAGTGCATGTCATTAAAATTGAGCATAAAATGTATGTAAAAAATAGCACATTTTTAGGCATGTCAAAACCCCCTTAACTTTACAGTTACTTGTCCTCAAGAACTCTCTAATTTTATTAAACACATGCTTTAACTTATGGCAGTGGGTTTCATTAAATATTCTTATAATTTTGCTCCATAAATGAGATAGTGTAATTTTAGAAAAATTTTCAATAACTCAGGTTATAACTGGGTATAAGAAAATCTAGTAATCAAGTTAGGAATTCTGATTTTCTATTTATTTCAAGAATAATTGTAATTTATCAAACTTAGGAATGCTAGAAGAATTAAATGATAGAATTATATGAGAAATCTATTACTAAATATTTGACTAATACATTTAAAATTGATAATAAGCTCAAAAATGTAATTAGGTTTCTTCCATTAAGATGATTTAAGTGAATCTAATTTTTAATTAGGCATCTCCTCAAGCTTTTCCCCACATATTTTCTTTTTTACTTTTCTTTTTATTTCCTTTTTCTTTTTTTTTCTTTTTTTTATTTTCTTTTTATTTTTTTAGGATATTTTTAATCCATAGTTTTTATATGTGAGGATTATTATATCTGGATAGTCTTTAATGATTTTATACTTCACTATTATTCTCCTAAAGTTAAAAGCTTATCACATTTCCTTATTTTATAATGTGTATTAGTTTTAAAAATGATTTTCATAGAGTCTCAATTCTTTTTAAAGTGTAAATCTAATATTCCTAGTATTTCAAAAATATAATTTTTCTTACTATAAATAGTAAAAGCATATTCTTGTTCCCTTATATCAAAATCTTAACTCTAGAACTACCCCTTATCACAAATTATTTTAGCTTAAACCTACTATAACATTCATAGAATCAAAAATATAGTTTTTTAAAGATAACACCACATATCATAGGTTATTTTAGAATAATTTTAAAAAGTAGTCTATTGAGGACAAATAAAGTTTAGTTTTTAAATTTTTTTCTCCATCCCCCAAACTTAAATTTTTAAATAATTTAAAACATTTAATATAGAAATGTAGGCAGGAAGAAAATATTTCTAATTTAGTTTCCATCAAGAGTCCTAAGCATGAAAAGTATACATGTATAAGCAGTAAATACATGTGTGTAGCAGAAAGTAATTTTCAATTAAACATGTTTTAACATGAAGATTTGCTAAGTAAAAGACTACTTTATCACACAAGTAGACATATATATAATCTAGAACATAAAGAAAACAATAATACAATAAAAATAAAAAGTGTAGAATCCACAAAGTCGTAATAATGAAAAATATTATGTCCAGTACAATGAAATACCTAAAAGTAAGATAACAAAGTCACAAGCAATAAGGAAAAACTAGTACAACCAAACTCAAAACAAAATACTACTCATTATCATTATCATCATCTTCCTCCATAGGACTGTGATGCTCAAACTTTAGATACTGTGGATAAGAAGGAAACTCCACAGTCTTATCTCCTCTAAGAAAGCTCACAAGAGAAGTATGGAAATATTCATCGTAATCACTTTTTTATTTGAGATAAGAGTCAAAGTTTCCAAATTTTTTTCAATGTCCAGCACTTTATTCTGTACAAATGATATATCATCTTGTAACTCTTGTATACGATCAATCACAGTATCCATAATAGTAGGAGGATGAGTAGAAGAACGAGAGGTAGAGGGCTTAGAACTAGAAGGAATGGCTGAATATCTAGTCCTAGATCCACGTACAACAAACAATCCATATAATTCCACATTAGCCTTACATATAGGCTTTAGTGGTTACAATAACTCTTCCCATCTCTCAAAGCTAACTCCAGATTATTTACATAAAGTAAAGATGAGAGAACAATATCATAATCTTGTTGTAGTACATCCTTTAGAAGAACTGATGATATTCTTGTAAATCAGAGAGCCAATATCTATAGGTTTCATTCTTTGAATGCAATAATTTAAAGTTGCTCGCTCCCAAGTCACTTCACTCAAACAGTTTGATGGCAGAATTCTAGCAGAAATAAAATAATGTTAAGCCTTTGATGGGCATTAAGCTTGGAAGAAGAAAAGTTTATCTTGTGATCGTTCTTTATTTTTCAAGCTCCTTGCCCATCAATTAGAAATGAGATAATATCATCGAGCTCTGAAATAGTAGGATTGTAATCAAAATAGTAATAGTCAGAAACATTCCCCAATGAGTAAGAAGCATTGATACGTTCATGAGTGAAGTAAACTCTTTTCTCTTTAACTACCCTCAATTACGCAGTAATTTAGCTTCCAAAAGATGACCAAAAACTCGACCCAATTTATATTTAGCGGCCAGTGTGCAAAATCAATAAGTTATAAAATTTAGAATTTTTTATTAATAGTTTACTCACTAGGGGTACTACGCAAGTATAAGTATTGTTTCAAGTAATATAGGGTTTTCCTTAAAGACCCCTAGTATCGATCCCACATAAAAGCGAGGTAAGAAATCCCTCGAGAAAAGTTCTAGTCAACTACTATCAGACCTTAGATTGAAATTTTCAAAAAGTTTGGTTTTCCTAAATTCACTAATTTATGTTAATATTATAATTAACTAAATTAAATAAAAAACAAAATCTAAGGAGGTTGGTTAAATTTTGAAATGTTCTTATACAATTAAAATCCATTTCCGCTTGCAATGAGATCATAATCAATGTACGAATCAAATGTTTAAAGATAAGAATGAGGTTTTGTAACAAATAGGAGCATACGTATTATTTATCTTCTTTCAAGTGCATAAAGAACATTAGATAATCTAAACTATGTTCATTATTGTATGGTAATGCTGAGTAGATTCTAGCTTCTCACTTTTAGAGTACTCGATTTAGGTTTCAACTCTAGACCAAATTGGTAGAGGATCTAGCCTGTCTTCATAAAAACGTCAATTCTACGCCCATCAAAACTTATCTCTCTATCTATTTGCACCCTCCGTAAATTGTGGTTGCTCTCCTTGTAAGGTTAGTGTGGTACTCACTAGTTTGGTAAAATCAAAGCTCTCCCTGTTCATTAGTTTTGTAACATATTTTAGCATCACAAATGACCATTTCACAAAGTAAATTAAGAATCAGTGAAAATATCATCACAAATTTTGAAATAAAGGAAATCTTCAAGACATTCTAACCCCACACATGATTAAATCTCATCACAAGGAGAAAGAATAAGAAAAGCTACACACTAAGCATGGAGAAAACACAACAGAAAACTTTGTTTAAATCAAAACAAAACACTAGAAAAGTGTTTACAATAATTCTAAGATAATGAAGAACATAATACTTAGTTTTTTCCTCTGAAATAAAGATAAAAATCCCTCCAACAAAATCTCATGTTGATCCATGCAAAGTTTTTACAATTCCTTCCAAATATCTCTCAAAATCCCTCAGTAATCTCTCCAGAAAATGTAGAAATCTACATCTCTTACATGTATCTACAACCTCTGGACGTTCTTGGACTTTTCAAAGAGTTTCAAATGCCACAAGGTACCTTCTCAAGTGTCAAACGGTGCTTAAAAACTTCTTGGGGCGTCTAAAAGTTGTCCATAACCGTCTATGGCACCTAGGCACCTAGGCACCAGAATGGAAGCTTAAGCACTATTTTATGGGCGAGACTGGCGCCTAGGCGCCACCCTGGTAGCAACACACACATTTTGGCGTCATTTCACCTCGTTTCAGCTCCAAACCGCTCCAAGTGTTATACCTTAAGATAAACATGAAAATAACATTTCCTTAAAGTGTAATTTCATTTAAAAATATGTGATACTTGTAGAGGAGATTGAGTATATAAAGAAATATCAAAATGTGTCAGGTCAAAATTTTCTTTCTTACTTAATTTGACTCCAAATTGCACCATTTTTGCTCTATTTTTTGTGATACTTCATTTTTCATCCCTGCAACCAAAAACATGCAAAATATCTTTTATTAAAGTGCAATATTATAAAAAATGAGCATGATATATATATATATATAATTTTAAGATGTCACTACCAGAGATTCATCAAAAATCTCAGAAAAGTTAGCATAAAACTTACGAACAATAGAAATAGCTGCTACAACATTAAAGTAGTAGAAATTCTCCTACTATCATGCCACAATCAGATTTTCCACAGTACCTCTAGGATTGATAAAAGCTCATTCTTGAATTAACTTCTTCGACATGAGTAGATCGTTGTATCTATCATGAGCTTTAAGGCTGACAAATCTCCTATGATCAAAGTCCTCTTTTTCTTTTCCTCTTTTTGTTTTAGGAGTCATATAAAATCTAATATAAATTGAATAAAAATCCAAATAAATTCAAAATATATATTCTATAAGCTCTTACACACATTTTCCAAGCTAAGAAGCTTGTCACCATGATTTTTTTTTACTAATTTCTCAAAAATTTTGAAATTTTAGCATTTTCACAATGTGGAAGAAATCTATGGTGAAAGAAGAAAATTTATTTGGCAAAGTATAAATCTTACTAGAGGAAGAAGAAATCCGGAGTTTTTTAGCCTAAAAACGTCAAAAATAGTGATATGGGGAAAGCTTTAAGGTGTACCAACAAAGAGTTGGGGGAGGAAGAAGACAAGTCCAGCAAAAATGGCGTAAACTGGTCATTTTTAGGGTTTAATGGGGTAAACCTGCGGTTCAGCTAGTTCGACGCCTAGAAGCCCGATTTTGGCGCTTAGGTGCCCTGCTCCCAGGTTAGTGGCGCTTAGGCGCCAGGTTTCGACGCCAATGATAAATTTTTAACTTTTGATTTTTTAGAGAAAAGCATCACACACTAAAGGTTCCGGACCTTAATTTGCTCGATTCAACAATCATTTTGGTAATTTATCATTTTTCAAATTTCTCCCAACTTTCATCACAAACACTCGACACTTAAGCATAAGTAAAACACACTGGCACCTCAATTCAAATATCAATCTAACAATCACATATCAAACTTACAAACACAATTTAAACACATAAACATATAATCATGTTCACCAGTTCTAAACAAACAAACAATCATAGATCCTACATAAAATGATAAGCAGATACATAAAAATAGATAAACCAACACACAGTCATGCAGTCTTGCAAACACACACACCACACAAACATAGACACCTATATATCATAGTTTCGCAGATAATAACCACTTTTAGTTTTCTTCATTAACACTATTCTCTTATATTTTCACATTCATCAACTGGTGGTGCACACACAAATTATAGAAAGGACAGTAAGGAAATTCTTCTGCTGAATCTTTTTCGATCCACTTGATTTTTTTATACATCCTTATTTGGGCCTCCTGGAAATTCGTAGCATGATCTGCTGGAAGCTTAATTTGCTAGTCCAGATGGTTAAATTGATCGGAGATGTTGTTGACTCTGGTTTGAATAATCGCCATTTCCTCTATATTTTTAATTTTTTCTGCTACACCTGCAATGCTGGAAACTCGTCATGGCCGTGAAAATGATGTGGAAGGGTGAGAAGAAGACTGATCCATATAAAATTTGCCACCATTCATTATTAGAATATCAATGTTGACGCACATCACAACAAATAGGTTCATGGGTTTCCAAGGCAGAAGCACCTTATCCAAATTCTCATATGGTACTTGTGCTTGAATACACAGACAAAAGATAACAATCGGATGTCCTAACCCCGTAGTGGATCCATTTAATGAAAAGTCAACCATCCTTGTTGGTCTTAACCTTTGTATTACTAAGATGAAAAAATAAATTAACATAAAAAAGAATGCAACAAAATAGCATGCCCACGCACCACTCACACTATTACACCTCCACACACCCCACCACACCAAAACAACACATTTACACACCACCCCACCACTCCACAACAGCACATCCACACCTCAACACACCCCACCACGCCATAACAACACATCCACACACCACCCCACCACTCCACAATAGCACATCTACGCACCACACCACCACATACATCAACGCGTCTCCACACACCCCACCACACCACAACAGCACATCCATACACCACCCCACCACTCAACAACAGCATCCACACACCCCACCTCCACACACCCCACCACACCACAACAACACATCACACACCACCAAACCTACACACCTCCACACACTCTACCACACCACAACAACACATTCACACACCACCTCACCACTCCACAACAGTATATACACACATCACACCACCACACACACCACCACACCACAACAACACATCCACACACCACACTCCCACTCCACAATAACACATCCACACACCGCACCACCAAACCTCCACACACTCCACAACACCACAACAGCGCATCCACACGCCACACCACCACACACACCACCACACCTCCTTAAAAGCTCCACACACCCAACCACAATAACACATCCACATACCACACCACACATTAGCAACCGAGCCATAACACCACAACACACACATCACACCACGACACCACCACACCACACTCCAACACATACTCCACCACACCACACCACCACACATCATCACACACACACACCACCACACACACACACACACATCACCCCACACACACCACCACCACCACCACCACCACACATCACAACACATACATACACCCCACCAAACCATAACATCACATCCACACTCCACCCCACCTCTCCACAATAGCACATGCACATACCACACCACCACACCTCTACACACCCCACCACTCCACAACATTACATCCATAAACCACACCACCACACTACAACAACAATCCACACACCACACCACCGCACACACCACCACACCTCCCAAAACCATCCACACACTCAACCACAATAGTACACCCACACCCCACACCACAACACCACACACCACCACACCACACATCTTCACGCACACTGCAGCACCATACCACCACACATAACACCACATCACATGACCACAGACACCACCAAATTGGTATCCATTGAATACACAACAGTCGAAATAGAGCTATTCCACAAATTTAATATCAAATTGTATGCATTTCTCAAATTCCCACTCAAATTCCAACACACCGTTGCACCTCCAAATCTCCACACACACTGCTACCCGAAAAATTGATATTCGAAAATCCACAACACACCACCACACCACAACACAACAAGCCTCCTTTTCTTTTCAAAATTCTCACTCAATTAGCAAATTCTTAGTCAAATCCAACACCCAATTCCAACTCAAAAATAAAACCATTCACAGATGCAGAAAATTGAAACAATAGTAACAACTGAGCCCCCATCAGACCTCCTCACTCAAGTCCAACACAAAATTCCTACTGAAACATCAAAACAGAAGCATCAGCTCCCAAAACTACCCTAATTTGGAATGTAAAAAATCTCACAGAACCATAAAATCTCAAAAAATGGGTGCTACGCATTAAACACAACATACTCATCCAACAAATTCACCATGAAACACTGTACAAACCTATACGGCTAACAGAGTAAATCCACCAATAAAAGATAAGGGATAGAGGATACCAAAAGAAGAAACAAACATCGAGAAACCCTCCTCACAGGTGTCAGGAAACTAAGACAATGAAGACGAGAATAAGGCGAGCAAATGCAGGACGACGATGAACTGGTCACAAGAGAAAATGCAAGTTTAAATGATAAAAACACACAATTTATGATATACTAATAGGTAAACGAATGTCAACAAATCAATATGTTTGAAAGCAAAATTAAATCAGTAAAAAGAGTCGTATACTCATCAGTGATTTATCTTTAACATCTATATATTGGCCCTCAAGCTCAGTAAAAATAAAAATATGATTTAAGTTTGTGTATTATTTCTAAAGTCAAATTAAATCTATTGTCAAATAGTATGTTTGATGGCCTATAGTGGTCTTCTGATAAGAATTTTCTATTTTCTTGTCATTTTTAACATTATTTAAGTGCTCATCCATTGTTTCTATTCAAATGAAAGGTAGAAAGTCTTGAGCACAGGCCAGGAAACATCCAATTAGGAGATGATTTTGAGGCACTGAAAAACTTTATAATTTAAACAAATAAAATAATTTATTAGAGCAGTGAGCTATCTACAGGCTTTTCTTTTCTTGTTTTTTTAATTACTTTTGATGCTAAAATTCATATAAATTTATAATTAACTTTCAGGGTCTATTTTAAATCTTTAGTTGACCACCTTTGATAATATCACCCTTGGTATCCTTGGGTGAGCTTGACAAAATCAATCTATTAAAAAATTGTGGCATTTATATAGATATCAATCACATAATTCTTATGTATTTAGAGATCTAAGGTCTAATCATTCATATTTACATTCATATCATTCAAATTTTTAAGATCACATTAAAAAATCTTCTCTTTTTTTTTAAAGGTGATAAATACATTTTCATGCATAGATTTATGGCACCAAAATGCTTTAAGTGTAAATATCAAACTTAGGGTGTTAGATATATAAAGTATTGTGTGGTATGCATGTAAATTTCCCTAAAATTTTTAAAATAAGATTTTTCATCATCCATCTAAACATTATTATTATTTTTTTTTTTTTTTTTGCATTTTTTGCACCTCCCTTTTAAAAGATGAAGTAGGAGGGGGTTGATGAATGCAGGAGAAAGAGGATTTCACTGAAATTTTTATTACAGGTGATCTTTCAGAAAGGCCCATCTAGCCTTCCAGCAAGTGATAGTTTCTTCTTGCTGAGCAAAAGTCCACAAAAATTTTCAAGATCTTTTGGCTACACTCGATTGGATTGACGAGGGTGATCAAATGATCAACTCAGTGGCATACTCTACAGCCAGTAGGGGTGTAAAGGAGCTTCGGCTTGAGCGAGCCCAAGCACGGCTCGTGTTCGGCTCATTAATATATCAAACACAAAAAATTTGTGTGTGTTTGGCTTGTTTCCTTAACTAGCCAAACAATAAGCCGAACACGAGTTGTTCGCAACCATTGAGCCATTTTTATAGCCCTAATCATGCAGCCGTAGGATATTAATGTTAGTTCTGAGATTTAAAACTTGTTGTTTTATTAAAATATTCATTTAAAAAAGAATTTAATATATTTTTACTCTATTTTTTTAATTAATAATTTTAATTGATTATAAATCTTTAGAGCCTTGTAGTTAATTAAATTATTTTAAATATCTTAGGTATGACTCATATACCATATAAGGAACAGAAGCTGGAATGAAGAGGAGCGGAGCAAAAGCAAAAGAATCTGTCCAATCAGGGAGTTTCGTTATGTGGGTTGGGGTGCGGGGGCAACGCCCCGCGGTATGGTGCAGGGGTAATTTGGGAATTACATATTAGACTTCAGGGTTTACCATAGGGTTATAAATAGGCTTGTTTGTAACCCTAGGTCAATATTCTGTATTTTGTAAAATTTTTCTGGAGTTAAAAGAAAGTTGTCGCTTTACTCCCGATGACGTAGGTTTTTTTGTCGAACCTAGTTAAATCTCTGTGTTCTTTTGGATTTGTGTCAATTTTTATTTTTCTTTTCTTAATTTCTCAACAAATGGTATCATAGAGAGGTTCTAGGGCAGGGAAGAAAAATTTTGGCGCTGGAAGAAGATTTGAGAAAAGTTTGGCTAGGGTTCAAAATCGACAGCTCGGTAAAGTTTGGAGGCGAAGAGTTTTCAGCAGTTTGCGGCATTCGGACAAAGGAATTCAGTAATCGTGGGCTTTGGATGGGAAGAGGAGTTTGTGAGTTCACGGTGAGGGCTTCGGAGCTTTGGCTTCAACGATTTTAGAGAAGGTTTCCTGTGGTTTGCGGCGGTTCGACCGGGCTTCTGAAAAAGTTCGCCCACGCAGGAAGGAGGATTCGACAATTTGTGCTCGACTAGGGCTTCAACGCATGAACAACAGGAGAATTGCGACATCTCTGATTCGCGATGCATAGAGGAGTTCACGAGTTTGAGTGGGATTCAGAGTTTGCGAAGGAGCAGTTTGCAATAATTTTGCAGAGATCAAACAAAGGCACAGGTTCGGCTCGACGCAGGCAAACGATCGCGAACGCGATCAATTCCAGGAGAGGCACTCTTCCTTGAATCACTAATCGTAATAGGTATTAGCAATAGTTTGGCGAATCTAGTTCCGGCATCGACGAAGGAATTGTTTGGAGGAATTTGGGTGAGCAATTGAACAACTGAGGCAGAAGAATTCCCAGGAAAAGCCTGTGGCAGGAGTAATTCTAAATGGCTATGTCCGATGTAAAATTCAAAGTGGTGAAGTTTTATGGAAGTGTAATTTCAGGTTGTGGCAAACAAAGGTGAAATATATGTTGGCATAGCAGGGAATCTTGAAGGCTTTGCGGGCAACAAAACCAGATGTAATGGAGGATGAAAATTGAGAAGAATTGCAACAACGAGCTGCAGCAACCATACGTTTATGTCTGGCATATGAGGTTATGTATCATATGATGAATCTAAAATCTCCAGGGGAGGTATGGAACAAATTAGAAACTCAATTTATGTCTAAATCTCTGACAAATAAATTGTATCTGAGGCAAAAGTTGTATGGGCTGACAATGCAAGAAGGCTCTGATCTGACACAGCACGTGAATGACTTCAATCAAATAATCACAGATTTTTCATGGCCTGATGTGAGTGTTGAGGATGAAGATCAAGCAATGATTTTATTGTGTTCATTGCTTTCTTCCTATGAACACTTGGTGACTACTCTTACATATAGGAAAGAAACTATCAAAGTTGATGAGATTATTGCAGTATTGTTGGCCCATAACCAATAGAAGCAGAATAAAGGGGAAAGCTCTCATGTAGATAGTTTATATGTGAAGGGTAATCGAGATCGTGGAAGGAAGAAAGAGAAGGAGGGTTCTGAAAGGCAAAATTCCATAATAAAGCCTAAAGGCAAAAAGTCAATTCATTGTTACAAGTACAAGGAGCCAGGTCATATGAAGAGGGATTTTCCAAAGCTCAAGAAGCAGACTGGGGAGGAATTTGATGCATCATCTAAGTCTGTGAATGTGGTACAAAGTGACAATTCAGATTGCTGTGATGGTGATATGCTTTCAGTCTCATCAACTCAGTTCATGGATGCATAGATTCTTGACTTAGAGTGCTCTTATCACATAACACCTAACAGAGAGTGGTTCACTTCATACATGTTAACTAATTCTAGCTCAATCTATTTAGGTGATGATAGATGTTGCAATATTTTTGGTATTGGTGAAGTCAGAATTCAGATGTATGATGACACTGTTAGAACATTATGTGATGTCATACATATTCCAGATCTGAAGAAAAATTTGATTTCCATGGGCACTTTACATATAAATGGTTTTATTTCTAAGGTAAATGATGATAGGGAAACCATCATAATTGTTAAGGGTACACTAACTGTGATGAAAAGAAAGTTAACTACAGGTAATATCTACAAACTGTTAAGGAGTACAGTTGTTGGTGGAGTTCATTCTGTGGAGTCGGATGATGATAATACAAAGCTATGACATATGCGTCTAGGTCAACTTAGTGAACGTGGGATGGTGGAATTGCATAGAAGAAACTTGTTGCATCGTGTTAAAAGCTGCAAGCTTGGTCTCTGTAAGTTATGTGTTTTTAGAAAACAAATTGGAGTTAGTTTTATGACTGAAAAGCACAAAACTGAAAAGATTCTTGATTATGTGCATTCTGATGTATGGGGCCCTACCAGGGAATCATCATTGGGAGGATCTATGTATTTTGTTACATTTATTAATGATTTCTCCAGGAAATTTTAGATGTACTTCTTAAAGCATAAATATGAAGTATTCTCCAAATTCAAGCTGTGGAAAGCTGAGGTGGATAACCAAACTAACATAAAGATAAAGTAATTGAGGTCTGATAATGGCACAAAGTACATAAATTCACAGTTTCAAAAATTTTGTGAGGAGCATGGAATTCAGAGGCATTTTTCAATGCACAAGACACCACAGTAAAATGGTGTGGCAGAAAGGATGAACATTTCCTTAATTGAAAGTGCAAGATGCTTGAGACTGAATGCAGGGTTTCCTAAAAGTTTATGGGTAGAGGTTGTGAATATGGCATGTTATCTCATCAATAGATCACCTCGAGCATCATTAGGAGGAAATGTTGCAAAAGAGGTATGGACAGGTAATCCAGTTAATTTTGATCATTTATAAATTTTTGGTTGTCCTGCTTATGTGCATGTACCTGGAGATGAAAGATCAAACTTGATGTAAAATCCAAGAAATGCATCTTTCTGGGCTATAAGAAATGTGTGAAAGGATACAAGTTTTTAGATCATATTGCAAAGAAGATGGTGATCAGTAGAGATGCATTTTTTTATGAACAATCCAAGTTGCAGCATAATCAAGACAAGGTGCTAGGGAATAGTTCCAGTTCAGATGCAGTGTAGATGAATTCAGAACAACATTTAGAAACAACTGAGAAAGTTGAAGGCTCAAATCCAACACCTGGTGACTCCAATACAAATAATTTATAGAAATACAATCTAGCTAGAGACAGACACAAACATACAAATATAAGGCCTCCTAACAGATTGAGTTATGAAGACTTGGTCTCTTGTGCACTTCTCATCAGCAGTGATGATCCAGCTACTTTTCAAGGAGCTATCACTAGTCAGGAGAAAGAGAAACGGATCTGTGCAACAGTTGAGGAGATGGAGTCTTTGCAGAAAAATCGCACATGGGAGCTAGTTCAGCTTCTTGAGGGAAAGAAGGCTATTGAGTGCAAATAAGTGTACAAAAATAAACCAGCTGAATCAGAAAAAGAAAGGGAAAATTTCGAGGCTCGATTAGTAGCAAAGGGATTTTCACATCAAAAAGGGATTGATTATGGTGAAATCTTTTCTCTTGTGATTATACATACTTCAATTAGGGCAGTTCTTGCATTAGTAGCTATTTGGGATTTGCATTTGGTGCAGATGGATCTTAAAACTACTTTCTTGCATGGTGATTTGGATGAGCAGATTTACATGGAGCAGCCAGAAGGGTTCATTCAACCTGGACAGAAGCATCTGGTTTGCAGATTAAAGAACTTGTTTTGTTTGACTCCTAAATGATTTAGATTGGCTACAAGCAATGTGAGTATGATTGTTGTGTTTATGTGAAGAGCCTTGATGATCGTTCTATTATTTTTCTGTTACTGTATGTTGACAATATACTGATTGCTGCAAAGAATATGCATAATGTCCGTAGTTCGAAAGCTTTATTGAGCCAGAAATTTGACATGAAAGACTTGGGTCCTACAAAAAAGATTCTTGGAATGGAGATTCATTGAGATAGAGGCTTAAGACGATTATGTTTATCTCAATGAGGCTATGTTGAGAAAGTGTTGGACAGGTTTGAGATGAGCAAAGCAAATCATGTAAGCACTCCGTTGGCAAATCATTTTAAGCTTTCTTCATAACAGTGTCCTAAGACAGATACATAAATCAAAGACATGGCAAAGGTTCCATACATCAGTTTAGTTGGCTGTTTGATGTATGCAATGGTATGTACTCGCCCTGATTTAGCTCATGTTGCTAGTCAAGTCTTCAAATACATGTCTAAACTTGAAATGTGACATTGGGAAGCAGTTAAGTGGATTTTCAGGTATTTGAAGGGTATTATATGACATGGAATTATTTTTGGCAGTCAGCAGCATGATCCTTCAGCTATGGGGAATGTTGATTCAAACTGTGCATGTGATTTGGATGGCAGAAGGTCTACAACTTGGTATGTGTTTACTCTTGATGGAGGGCCTATATGATGGAAATCAGCAATTCAGTCTATTGTGGCATTATCTACAATTGAAGCTGAGTACATGGTAGTAGTTGAAGCTGCAAAAGAAGTTTTATGGCTTGTTGGGCTAGTAAAGGAACTGGGTGTTGAGCAAGGTGGAGTTTAGTTGCATTGTGATAGTCAAAGTGCTATTTATCTTGCTAAGAACCAGATGTATCATTCGAGAACCAAGCATATTGATGTCAGGTATCGCAAGATCAGAGAATTAATTGCTTCTGGTGAGATGTTGTTGCAGAAGGTTCATACTAATGAAAATGCAACTGATATGATGACCAAGCCAGTTATTATCAACAAGTTATTGCATTGCTTGGACTTGTTGAATGTTTGTGGTTGCTAGAGAAGCATGGTGGCCCAACCCACTTAAGTGTGTGAGAAACTCTAGGATGTATTTCTCCTAAGGGGCTGGATATTCGCAAAGGTGGAGATTTGTTAGGTATGACTCATATACCATATAAGGGATAGATGGTGTAATGAAGCGGAGCGGAGCGGAAGAATTTGTCCAATCGAGGGAGTTTCATTATGTGGGTTGGAGGTGCGGGGGCAACGCCCTACGGTACGGTACAAGGGTAATTTGGGAATTACATGTTGTACTCTAAGGTTATAGATAGGCTTGTTTGTAACCCTAGGACAATATTCTATATTCTGTAACCTTTTTCTAGAGTTGAAAGAAAGTCACTACTCTACTCCCGAGGACGTATGCATCTTTGCCAAACCTTGTTAAATCTCTGTGTGTTCTTCTGAATTAGTGTCGATTTCTATTTTTTTACCCTAATTTCTCAACAAAACAATACTTTCTGAATTAAGTTTTTTGAGCATGTTCGGCTCGTTTATTTAGCAAACAAATCGAACATGAGCTTTTTACGATCAGTGAGTTATTTTGACAACCTTAGTAGCCAAGTTCATAAGGAGGCTAAAACTGGAAGAGTGAATCATGGCAAGTGAATTTGTTGGATTTTCAACATTGATTTATGTTCCCAACTTTAAATGCATTCTTTACTTGCTGATATTCAATTCAAGAATCTAAAAAGCACAAACAAGATTACTAAAACTCAGCGGTACTTGGATAGTCTAAGAAGATTCAGCTAGTTAATTTGATTGAAACCTTTGTATTATTTGCAAATCATTTCAATGTTGCCAATGATTTAAGAGTGGAGTTGGACAACTTGAGTGAGGTCTTCATGCAGCAAAGAATTTGTATCAGTTCTCCAAGTTTGAGAATATAACTTGACCAGTGCTGCCAAATTTGATGTATCATAAATTTTGTAATAATTTTCCATTTTTAACGTTAGTTAACTGTGTTGATGAAGTGACTTATTTTTTTTTTCAAAATTTTCTATAATCAATTATAAACTTGCAATGTAATTAGCGTAAAATGATTGTTTAATACTTTGAATTCTACCCTTTTCTTATAAATTTCATGTGGCTTAGTTCATTTGAGCATTTTTGTTCTTTCTCAAGTTTAACTTTGAGAATTTCTAACTGTTGAACTCTAAATTGCCCTTTACAAAAATACCCCTCAAGATTTAGAGCCGAGCAGGAGAATGAGAGAGAGTGATTGAGGAAATCCCTGCACAAAAATGGGGAGCAGTCCCTTTATTCACCTTCTTGCCTTCTATTTATAGAGGTGTATTTATAAAGCTATAGAAAGAAGGGAACAATTATGGAAACTATTTTGAATACAATTTAATCGTAATGATTTACTATTAAATATGTATTACAATTTGAATGCAGATATGGCGGCAACATGCTGGTCTACGTGCTTGAGTTTAATCTGCAAGCTGAGGTGACCGACCGAGGGGTGATCGGGTCTGCCGAAGTAAGAAGTTGGTTGATCAACAGGTTGCGGTTGTTTGCCCCTCATGAGGAATTAAGATGGCCTAGGATTGTAGATATGGTCTACCGATTAAATACATCGTCATTGTGAGTCAGTTGACTCCGGTCAAGCTATTGGTCATTGGATGACCATATGGGATCATGTTCCTGTAGCATGATGCCTTGATTGTCTTGCCATTGCTCTGAGTCACTTCATTGTTTTGAGATTCAAGTCAACGGTTTTGGTGCATACATATTAGTTCCCCGAGTTTTATTGCTCCTTGACAGCTATGACAAGGACATGGGAACAAGTAAACATTTTTTTAAATTATAATCATGAATTGATTGAAAAATCGACTATCCTTCGAGTTCCGTGCCAAGTGTTCTCTATAAACAGGCATGAGTTGAGCCTTGCATCATTTTATGTTAGCTTCTCATCATGTAACCAAAGAGCATTAGGACTGATAGTTCTAGCCAGATTGTCATGGATCCTCAAAGATCGGGGAAGGCCGGCTTTCGGGTTCCTCCTTCTGCAAAGTGGAAGAGAATTTTTAAGAAATAAAAATGGTTTCAAACCTAACTTGCTTCAATCGACGTGCTCGACTCGTCTTATGGTGCCAGGTTATAGTCACCAGAAAAGTTTTGTCATTAAATCATGGTGTTTGGGTCATATGCAAACATGACTGCTGAGAGTCGGTGAGACATGACCGATACAAAGGTTGTGATATGAGAAAAGGAGCCAAAGGGAGTGATGACCGTCAACCCGCTTCAACCTCTACTCTAGAATAATTAAGGTACTTTGTCGCCAGGAATAAATGATGTATCTAGGGCCATCTCTGAGATGAGTAGAATTATGGATATGCGAGAAATCTCCTTTAACAATTATTAGTTTTTTTATGGCCTCGTAATATTGAGTTGGATGTAGATGAGTCGATTAGGTCGGAGGGTCGTGATGAAGGCGAGCCCCAAAAGGTCTCCGCAAAGTTTGAACCCGTTGCGGTGGCTAGCCTTCAAGCTGAGTACGTCAGGCTCTTACTGTTGGATGCTCCGGTGGGGCATCAGCTTCCTGACTCTTTGCTTGCTATACACCTTTGACAGGCACACTTGGCATGGCGACCAGCATCCCCGGAGCAATGGAGCAAAGGGAAGGTGAGGCTATATCACTGGCGGAGCCGGTTGGTCCTTCAGAGGGAATGGGTGGAGGTTTAGTCGTGGATCGTATGCAGGGGTTGTCCGCTTGTCTGGATATAGAGATAGTGGTTATGCATATAGAGCTAGTCGCCCTTTGAAGCAAGTTAGATGAAGCGTTGTGCAAGCTAGTGGCGCTTCATGAGTCGTCTGATTTAGGGAAGTACCATCATGAAGTTGTTCATGTAGATTAAATTAGGTTAGGTGGGAATATGGTCCTTCAATGTTTGAGTTAGGGGGTATGTTTCAACTAAGGCCTTGGAGGATCTGTTCAAAAAACATTTTCTTCAAGACCTGTAATAATGTTTTTTACAATAAACTGATACTTAATAAATTTGAAAAGATATTTAGTGTGTCACTTATCAACATGCGACTCTTCAATTTTTGTGCCTGCCCTATAAAAAGGGCAAGGGGTCGCTCTTTTTCGATTTACACGTTCAATTTTCTTTCCTTATGTCTTCAATTTCTTTTATTTTCATCTTTCAAATGTCTATTATGTTGTGTGATGGCTCCGAAATATTCTTCCATTCTCTTTGGCTCTGTCAAGGGTGATGACTCTTCATTTTTTTATGAAAAACAAGGTGAAGGAATAGGAGAGGAGATACATTATTCATTTCAGTGTTACTCTTAGAAAGTTTCCTCGGTCGACGCGGGCGGCGGATGTCATGGGCAAGGACCTCATCTTTTACCAAGACCAGTTCAAGTATGACCTCTGATTACCTCTATTTGACGAGCTCCATAGTGTAGTTAATATATACGGGGTTACTCTGACACAAGTGTCGCCGAACTCCATGACCGTGATAATGACATTCATTCTCTTTTGTTGGTGGGAGCATAATTCATGTTTGATCGACCTTTATAATTATTTTTGCTTACATTTAAAGTTGATAAGGAGGCTTTGCCATGTTCTCATTGGGAAAGAAACTCCGCTTACTGGAAGTGGAGAATAAAATCAAGGACGAAAAGAAGAAGTTTTTGATCGGTTCCTGACCTAGCGCCTAAGGGATCTAGACTGAGGCAATAAAGTGTGTGTTGCCCAAACCAAGATCTCTTCTTGAGAGCATGGAGGTCGTCGGGAAGATGTTGACCAACCATTGGCTCTTGTTCCCTCAGTATACTGTCGAGGGGACGATTACCTGCATACTGACGTGTAAGATGACTGAGCAGCTCGATGTCTCTTAGATATTGAAAGGTGGTCTGAGTGAAGGTGGTGAAGGAAAAGCTTACCATCAACCATTAGAAGTGGGAGCATCCCTCAAGATCAAGTAATTTTGCAAGAGATGAGGACCCACTCCCTCACAGTTTGGTCTCGAGATACTTTTCCTCCATGTCTAATCATAGTGTTTTTTATTCAAGATGAAGTGATTAGCAAGGTCACTGTTATCGTTCAAAAATGTGTTTTTCATTTTGTTGATGCAAAGGAAGAATACAGGAGAACTTCTATTTCTGAGAATACCTTGGATGAGATCGAGGTTGCATTCTCTTCTTCCTTAAAAGTGGATGCCTCGTCTAGTGCATCATTGGTTGTCGTTGTTGCACATCTGTGGTTCATCTTTTGTTGCCCTATCCAATTAGGTGGTGGCCAGTCAACCCCTTTCCCCTTCCTTAACTGGATCATTGTCGGAGTCGGCCTCATCTGCAAGCTACGATCCCTTGCCTTCAACGGAAGGGAAGACCATCCGCTGGGGAGGAAAAGAGATGGTAGAACGTGTGTCGGCCCCTCCTTTCTCTCCGTTGAGAAGGAGCAAGGAGGCCTTTGAATGGAAACCCATAATAGAATATGCTAGATGTATATGAACTAATACAGACCTACGGTTTAGTCATTTAGACATGTTGAGAGACTGACACCCTTCATCGGCCAATAATAGCGGCATATAGTCGCTTCTATTGGAGTTATCATGGTATAAGGATCTATACCAGACCTTCCAAAAATCAGGCCACGAAGAGCTCTACCAGAACATAAATTGGTTCTTTTTTGGTGGTTGCACAGGCCTCTCACTTCTAGGGGTTAACCTTGATGGAGGCTCGAAAAAAAATTGACTCTCTTAAGGTAGAGTTGAGGATGGTTTGTGACAATCGAGACCTTTTATAGTTGAAAATAAAGAGCACGACTAAGGCTAATCAGGAATCTCCTGCACTATAGAGAATTTTAAGAAGGAGGTTTCTGTATTAAAAGAAAGAATTGTCTTGTTCATTTCTACGAAGGAGTACGAGGATGGCTTAGTGAGTGAGCTCAAGTGTGGGGTGGATTATTGCATACAATGATTCATCCATCATGGCTTGGTCAACCTAAAGTACTTTGACCCAGAAGAGTTCTCTGCCTAAATTCAAGATAACTTGGATGGAGTCTCTGAGGAGAAGGAGGGTGGTTCGGGTAGTGTGAAAGGATCAGGCACTCATTAAGGCCTTGTTGCACGTAAACACCTGTGCAAGAAGAATCATCTTTTTTATCTACTTTTTTTAGGAAAAGTAAAAGCTAGAACATCTATAATTGTTTTTGCTTATTTTGGAAAAATAATCATTATTTTCTTGCTTACTTTGGGTTGGTTGCATTTTGATTGATTGTGTGCTCACATTGTGAGTCAATCTGTTGTTTGCTCTACACTCTTTCACAGATCTTGTTACTAGTGAGCTGATAACCATCTCCAGAGAGTAGGACTTTTCGGCTTTAAGTGCTTAGGTTTGCGGTGCGATGATGGAGCAAGAAGTCAACTGGTCTATCTTAACTGATTGCTTGGAACACTTGTATCCCTATGCATTGTATGTGCACTACCTATCTTAAGTGATATATGTACTATATTTTTGTTTGTTTGTATCATTATTATTTTGCTTGGTGTACCTATTCTTCATCAATTTTAGGGTTGAAAGCTATTATAGTCTCCCTCAACGATGTCCTTGATTGAGTCGAGTTCCCCGAACATCATGATATTTGGAGTCCGTGCATCTTGGCGGGTTTGGTGATGTCACCCTATCACACGATTCAGGCGGGCCAACACTAAGTGCTGCCCTGATCGCGATGCATGTTCAATTGTTTCCATTATCGAAATGCATCTCTCGTTTTGTCCCATCACTAGGGCTCACCACCCCATGATGGGTCCCTGTGTCAGGAGACCATTGTTTTCCAAGGATGACTTCCCTCTCTCAATAAAAAGGAGGGATAGGAGGGTCCCCTGTTGTTTGTACTTGCAGATTGAAAAGGAACTCATTAGTGTGACACAATGGTAAATAAAATGCTACAACATAAGATCAGAAATGAAAGCGGTCGTCTTCCGCCTGGACCAAGGAACCTTGTCTGGATAATGTATTGACTTTTCTCTTTTTTTTAATTTCGGTGTTAACAGAGTGGTGTCCTCTGAGTTGGGTATCTGGTGACTCCTGATCGGTTATGCTTATCAAATTTGCAGCCAACACATTAAGCAAAGTGTCTTTCTGAGGGAGTGTTGTATGACCTTCGTGTCCTAAAGGGAATGCAATATGGTCAGCAGTTGCTTCGACCCTTGTACAGTTCCAAAGTGGGAATCGTAAACTTCTCTGGTGGTCAGCTTCCATAATATGTTGGGCAAACACATTTTCCATTCGGGGATAGAATTCTATTGCTCTTGGTTGTGCTCCTCCCTTTGGCTCAGATCTGGCACTGCCCTGGTACTAAGACTCTTCCACTCGCTCAGTGGCTTGGGTTGCATGTTGAGCTTAGGGTTTGGATGTTGGCGGATTAGGTTGTGGGAGATTTTGTGCCCTTCCTTCAAGCACCACTCGAGTCAGCTCTTCAATTTGGCCTGTCATCCAATCAAAGTGTCCTTGTATTTTTTTTTTGCACGAATTCCCAAATAGACTCCACATTGGAGGCTTCTCCTTGATGCGTTCCTTCACCCTGAGGTGCTCCTCGTCTTGTTAAAAGCATGAATCCACACTCACCACACCTCTTAGGTTGTTTTATTCTGAATTATCTTGTGGAAAACACCCAAGGAATAGAGCACCGGTCGAATGATAAAAAGAGAATTAAGATACAAGTAACACTTAACTTGGTAGGAATTTTTGGAATTAGTCCATCACTGAAAATGACCCTTTTATTTATAAATCATACGTAGGTTATAAAAAATTACATGATTGTTCCAAATTTAGTGAAAATGTTACTATAATTATAAGTCATTACACATTTACATATTTGCAACCGAATAATCTACGTTTTGAATTTGTAACTTTTGTCATATTCGTAACTGTCTATCTTGGTCATTTGGTATTCATTCGGTCGGCCCAATATTTCTACTCTACGAACTTTGAAATTTCAAGTTATAAGAGTCATTGAATAATTTAACATAGGATCAGATAAGCCCCTCGACCAACTCACCCCACCAAATTCATTAGTTTTGCCAAATATTAAGAGATGTGGCAAGTAAATTCCAAAAAGCATCACATTTTGTTTGAACATTTTAGCATATCAGAATTCAGAAAATTTTGCACTACATGCTATAAATACTTATGTTTTACAAAATTACGAACAGATACTGATGGGAAGGGGCCTGATGATGAAGAAAACGAGCACTCGCCCCCTCAAGATGTAGACAATGGTCCCTTGTCTAGCATGTAATGTTTGAATTATCTTTTTATATTTTATTGGCAATTTGAGTAGTGATGAATTATATCATGACGTCAACTTATATGATTTTATGTTAAGTAGATTAAATTCATGTTTTATCAATGAAAATCTTAGTCTCATTGGGTGAAGTCAAATTACATGGCTCAAAATATACTTATATTATCTGACCTTTCGGGTCATTTTGCCAAATAATACTATTCTGACTCAGTATAATTGACTCAGATTCTTTCATGCTTCATTAACATCTCTATTCATGCTTTCTCTTAATGAATCGAAACTCATTAAATGCAAAAATTTTTTAATAATTCAGCACCGGGAGATCAAAAACTAGAAATTTTAGTAATTATATGTATAATCATTTGTCAATATTTTCAGAGTAAACAATGCAATTATCAAAAAGAAATCAATTCATATGCATAAATGCCCACATTACAAGGAAAAAATTCACTCATGAACACAACATTATTGAGCAAATATGAAATGTGAAATTCATCTCATACTAAACCAAGAAACATCATTCATTACAATTAAATCTTATTCAATTTGTCTGCTTTGACGAGCGGCGCATTGGCTTCCTCCGGCAGCCGACGACCGGCGGCCCGAAAAGTGCAGCCGTGCTGCTCCGGGAGGCGGTGCACCGCACAGAAAATACTGTTGCAGCGACACTTGATGGCCGCCATGGCCAACCCCACCTTTCTATCGCACTTTGAGCACCTCAGCCTCCTTTTCTTATAATTCTCAGACTCTGTAAGAGAAGCAGAGATCTTATCAGATCCAATCTCGCCGCCCTTATTTTCGCTCTCTAAAATCAACGCAGCGTTGATATGAGAGGCCAGAATATGATCGCAGTAGCATTTGGAGCAGAAGCCGAGCGTAGCGTTGTTGCCGAAGAACCCGCAGCCATTAGCGCAGAGGCCGGGGTTTGGGTCTCTGGTTGGTGAGTTCAGTGAGTCCATTAGCAGAGACTGATTGAAGAGGAAAGAGAGATTCGGAAGCTTGAAAAAATAGGTTTTTGATTGAGAGGAGAGCAGTGTTCGATCCAATTTATAGGCGTTTGAAGGATTTCAAAATTTGTGAAATTTAAATTGTTTAGGGATTATTTTAGGAAATAATATATGTTTGCAAGAAATTGGGCTTGCTTAAAATATGTGAATCTGAATCGAATAGTTAGGTTTAACGGATCTTAAGTGTACGTTAGAATTCCAGCAAGCCATTTTAAAAATTTCATCCGCTTATCTATTTAGTTTAAATTTAAATTTTTCTTAGAAGTGAGGGAATTTTTTAATTTAAAATAAAAGGAAGTTTCCAGTTCTAAAGTGTTGAGTTTCATATATATACGCAGCGTACTCAGATCAGCTGGTAAGACATCTGTTTGTCAGTTGTAAGTCCCCTTTAGTCTGGGATTCGATTCCCCCTGAGTGTAGGGTGTGGTACTCGAATTATAGACGCATGAGTGATGTTTGGGGCTCGTATCATAGCCTCCGACCATTCCTTTCAATATATATAAAAGTTATTATTCAACCCCATAGATTCTTTGGTGCGGAATGATGATTGGGCTATGTACGGTTAAGCTCCATGTGGGAATCGCTTATGTTCTGATATTCTTATTATGTTGGGTTTATTCTGGATTTTGCTAACTCTCACATGTAAGTCTGGAACTAATTCGCGTTGTTTAATCGAGATATATTTGAGTGCAGTGGGCACAAACTATTTAATTGTGGACATTTGGCTTTTCTTTTCATTCTTCATTTCAACAGATGAGATTGGGGACTATCAGGTTTGCTGCTCACGATAGTTAGTGCTGTTGGGGAGGATCCTGCTGCTGCTTCAAGTCGTGGGGAAGTATACTTCTCTAATGTTCTATAGGAAGCTATCATTTTATGTAGCTAGTTTACTACTCTTTGCAAGAGGGATAACTTTTGGTTTTGATTCTGGAATTCACTCATTTAGTTGGATGAAGGTATTAGAGGGCATCTCGGGTTTCAGATGGTGTCATTTATGCTTATTGTGTTTTAATGGGGACTTGTTTCATGGATAATCATCACTGTGCTCATCTTACTGTTGCTTTTATTTTTGTTGAGGCTTTTGCAACATTTGGGTTGTCGGTGGGGGTTGTTTTGTTGAAGGGTTGTGCTATTCTTTAAGGATGTTGTCTCATGATGAAGCTATCACCTTCAAGTTAGAGAGGGTTTTGCTCCTGTCTGGTCGTCAAATTCTATCATTTAGACATTTCATACAGAGCTACGGTCTTTCTTCCTCTGTGTTCTATGGGTTAATTTACTAAATATCTTTTCTGTTTCTGCTCTTATTTTTTGTACTTACATGTATCTAATTTGGGGAAATTTTTGAGTGCGTTGTATACCAGGGAACTCACCTAAATTTATTTCCTTTGTATATGCATAGCTAAACATTAATAAGTCTTCAAGAAACACCCAAAAGTCATGTTACAAATTATTTGAAATTATTTAGAAGTATAAAATTAGACAATTGGAGGGGTGACATAAGGAAATACGACAGCCCAAACACAGTCATGTATCTGGTCATTTAAATCTTATAAATTTTAAGTCACTAAAATTTTAACTAACAAAAAAAAATACATTAAATTTTTATAATGCCTTCATTTTTTCCTCAATGAAAATCTTCTATGAAATTCGAACTAATGTAATGAAAAAGAAAATATTCTTTGACATCTCTTTTTTATTATTTTTTACAACCATAGACGTAGCTTCATTTGTAAAATCTAAAAGTCTATGCATCCTCTCAAACAGTCTACGCGACCGCGTAACTCGACAACAAATGAATCCCCCTTTGTGGCGAGAAGCCTAAAAACTCCCTTCCGGCGAGAGCAACCTAAAGACTCTCCCTCTGGGAGAGCACCCTAAAGACTCCCCTTGGAGGAAAACAACCTAAATACTCCTCTCTGGGCAAAAACTAAAAAATGTCTTCCGATGCAAGTGATCCAAAAAACTCACTCCACACAACGAGCAACCGAGAGTCTTGAAAAAAGAGAGAAAGAAAATATCCTGAATTCATCGTCACAACAAATAAGCAAGAGAAGAAAATGTGAATCAAAAGCAGGATATAAATACAAAGGAAACCCAACTCCCTGGCAGACTTCGTAGTTGAAGGAGATGGAGTCGACAATAGCTTGGAAAACTCAAGTAGGCTCACATACTTCAAGAGGACCTTCACCAATTGAACAAAGTGGTTGATAGAAAACTCGAAATTAAGCTAAAACTAGTTCCCTAGTTTTTCATAATGCACCTCAGTCGTGACAGACGAGGCCACCTTCGCAGACAAATTTCCATTCTCTTCTAGCATGATCGAGAGCCATTCCGAAGCTCCCACCAGACTCTCCGCTTATTTTGTAAGGCGAGCCAAAGCCTCATGTGCCCACCGGAATGCCTACTTCTGACGAACTTGACAGTTTTCACTTTCTTACTCACCGTGCCACCACATCCACAATGCCAAGGTATAGGTTGACAAGTAGTGAGAGGATGCCACGCCCACTAACAGGTAATTATCGACCGGCGACATAGTTCCAAAGGGTTGAGGTCATTTAACTTATTCTTAAAATTCATGAACCATAGCGCGTCCACAAGCTCTGAGGCATGGTACTCTACTCCTGGACCATGGTTGAACCAGTCACGCTGCAGGTCAATGAGTGCGAACCAAGAATCCCTTAAGACGAATGCTCTTGGCCACTCCTCCTGCATTGGGATCTATTCATTGCTACCTCGGGGAGAGAGGAAAGGGGTGAATCCTCACTACGCATGGGTTCTTTCCCTTTCCTTTGTCGGGATCTCTCAGGGACAGGAGAATTGCTTTCTAGTTTGTTATGAGGAGTGGAACCGCCTTTATCAAATTCATGGCTTGAGGTCTCCGCCTCTAGATTGGCTCTGAACCCAAATCCTGTTTTGTCTGGACTTGTGCTCTAGCTGGGACCCTCTTCTCTTATTGCAGGATAGAAAGACAACCGACCAGTTTTTCCCCTCTTGGCGAAGTTAATGAAACCTGATGTGTCAGACGAGGGTCCTCTTGAGCCTCAATCGATTCATCAACTAAAATGGACCCAGCATCAGATCACAAAGCATAAAGGATCGCAACGTCACCACCCCCCACGTCACCTATCAAAAAGAAAGGTTTTCTTTGAATTAAGGTTAACTCACCAGTTGAAATCTGATGGATTATGATGGTCGTTTCGGATGTAGAAATAAGGAGATATGAACCTGGAGTTTTCTTCGGAGGTATTTTCTCCCTTTTCAATATTTTCTTCATTTTCGGCTCCTTCGTGGAGTCCTTGGCTACCTTGTTGATGTGTCACTTCAACTCCTTAGCATATGAGGCGGCCCACAACTCTCGAGTCATTCGACCATACTTATTTGGATTTAGAATCTTATGCACTATTTCTATACGAGTATAATGGACAACATACTGACTTTTTCCTTCGACGATGATGCAGGCAAATTTAGTGTGTTATTTTTACAAATATTTTTCAATATTACAAAATACACACGATAGATACAATAGTAAATATGTAATTTAATCCCAACAAAAATAATTTTAGTAAAATTAGTTTTTTCTTTTTTTTTAAATCTTTAAACTGGCATATCCCCTAAAAATAACGCAAGTATACATTGATCCCACGGGGAAGTTGGAAATGCTTATAAGTAAATTGATCCCACGGGGAAGATAGAAATGCTTATAAGTAAATTCTGATGATTATAATGTAAACTACAATATAAACTACAAAAGTGAAGTACGAAATTCGAATATATAGTAAATGAGTGAATGCTAAATAAAATGGAGTTAAGAAAATATCTAATTAAACTAATTGTTAAACTTTTAAAAGTAAAATTAAGAAAACTAAACAAAGTTTTTATGACGAAGGGTTCAAATTTAAGAAAGCATCATTCCCTTTTACAATGGGTATATGGATTGTAAAGAAATTAAAATCATTATATATATATATATATATATA
>JXCR01119953.1:112499-123717 GCA_002079205.1 Phalaenopsis hybrid cultivar | reverse complement strand
TATATATATATATATATTTTGTTTTGTGTCAAATAGAAGCAATCCTATTCTTCATCATCTTTCAAATGCATAAAGAACATTGACTAATCCAAAGTTTGGTCCCTAATTTCGTGATTAGGCTGGGAGGATACCGGCTGCCACTCCAGAACTCCCACTACTCCCTCATGTGAGGGCTAACAATCTCGCATTAGTTTCTAATCAACTGGACCAAATTAGGGATTTTAACCTGTCACATTAAAATCTTCAATTATACTTCCAACAAAGTATATTTTCATATTTATTTGCACTTAACTCCATGGATGAAATCATCTCCCATGAAATCAAATGTGACTCTTATTATGTTGTAGAAATCATAGTTATTTCGGCACATATGTTTGTCAACACGTTTTAACAATTTAATTGGTCATATCAAAAAGTAAATGAAGATCGGAGTTTAATTCATTACAAATTATTGACATTTAAAATTGTATAAAATAAAATCAGTTCTTCACAAAACCATATCTCAAAATAGAGAGAAAGATAAAGAAGACTACTCAGAATTCATGAGAAGGATACGACAGAGCATGAATTTCATATATAAAAATAAATTTACAAAACAAATAAATAAAAGAACACAACTTATCTCACAATCATTCCCAAGCAAATCCCTATAAGTTCTCTTCAAGCACTTTTCCTCTTTACAAGCACTGTCAATTATCTCTTAGAAAAGAAATGAAGAAGAAATCTCTCACTTTCCCTCTCCTCTTACAATTCTTGAAGAAAATCTCCAAGCCCTTGACTATCTCTCTCTCTCTCTCTTACTCACGCCCCTCTTCTTCTCTCCACACCACCACTCTCTTATGCCCTAAACTTCCCTCTCTTTTATTAATGGTTATCTCCCTCAAAAAATAAATTCAAAATCCTTTCTAAAAATTCTATCCAAAAATCAACTCTTTTCAATTCAAAAGACATGTCTATTGATACAAAAGACATCACTTCATAAAATAACCTTCCAAAGTGTCTAGATACATTGAATCACTTCATGGGGTGTTTAGAACAAGCGTCCCTTTCAAAATTCACGCAAAATTCATCCCAAACCGCCTTAATCCGCACAAAGCCATCTCTGGAGCTTCAGGCGCCAATTATGGTGCTTCAGGCGTCATCCTGCTTAAGACCGCGCTATTATGGGTTTTGGCTCTTCAGGCGTCAACTCTTTGTAAGGTGGTGCTTTAGGCATCATAATCTCAATATTCGTTGTTTTGGCTCCAAATTTTTTTCTTTTTTGTTTTTTTTGCTCTAAATACTTAAAATTGATATACCTGTAATAAAAACGTGAGAATACCCTTATTTAAATTGCAATATCACCAAAAATAAACATAAAATGTATACTTAAAACAACGTGTTATTTTGGTGTATCAGACGACGGCGCTAAACCCCGCATCTAGAGAGGGATCTTCTGTCGCCTGTACAATTCCCCAAATGGACGAGTAAAAATCCCTTAGCTATTCACTTGCGCCAGCAAAAGGTTGTGCTTCCAATTCCTTTCTCTAGATCAATTACTTGAATCTTTCTATTCGAGGTAAAGTTCACATAACCATCTGGAACGACCTTGAAGTATAACACATGAGAGCATAGATCTCGCGACTAAGGGATTTCCATCCTGTGACAATAAATAATGAAGGTCATGACCAACGCTATGCAGTTCTCCTTGAGTTGAGTCGGGGTAACACAACAATGATTCAGAATGGCCTGGAGCTCATGACAGAGAGGAAGATGAAGCCCCTGAATGAACTCATCGTGATATAACATGAGTCTCCAGCCATAATCAACGGTCGCCAGATTGCTCATACTCGGGACCTTCAATACTATGTCATCCTCAAAAACATACATCTTATAGAGTCTCAAAACCTCTTCTGAAGAAAACAATGAGCATCTGACGCACACACTTTGTCGAACTCTTGAGGCGAGTACTTGGATGCCATAAGAGGCAGTTGGTTGGAGAACAAAAGAGGAGAAATGACTAAAGCAAGCAAAAGAAAAAAAGTGAAGTCACGAAAGTGCCACAATCTTATATATAGGGTTCAATAGGAAAATGAAACACCATACATGATACCTCAGGAAAGCAAAACCGCTTCATGTCACAAGAAAAAAAGAGAGAAAATTAAAATATTCACACAAACTAAAAAGTCTGCAAACCAAGAAGTAAAACTTATATTCATTCAGATACGAAAAATTTTACAATCAGCTCATCAGTCACTTGAGGCACAACTAGTCTTGTCTCAACAACTCTTTGTATAAGACTAGATCCCCTAATTTAAACCTATATATATTGTCAGCCTCGGTCTGAAATAAGGAAAAAAAAATAAGGTTAGTGAACATCTATCAGGTCCATGCACAGATGCACATTCACCATTCGAAGGGACCTTGTGTCGGTCCAATGATCAACTGCATCAACCTTAAGGTTAAGGAGTTTTGTCGACAGGTTCTCAGAAAGGGAACCCATCTCCACCTTCAACTTATGAATATTGGCCTCTTATTGGGCCTCAGCTTCCTTCTGAGCTTCGACATCAAGAGTAAAGAAGTCCATCATCTCATCCATACAGAAAATCATAAAATCGGTTGACTCCCTTTCGATGGCCACCGGTGGCTTCTCTGCTACCTTTTGAATGGTTGGCATCTGACACTCGAAGGCCTCCAGTGAGTCAAAAACAGGAATCTGATTGGCTGCACAAGACAAAAGAATTCAAGATGGGCTAGGGCAACCATTTCGATAGATAAACAAGCACTTGAACTCCTTCTAACAAGGAGTTGATCCACCTCATATAAGAGCAAATATGAGGACCTCTCACCAGGCATGGGTGGAGCGACTGTGGCTCTCATCTCCCCGATCTAAGAAGGGAAAGATGCATCCTTTTCCTTGTGCAGCACGCCATTGACAATCCATCGGGTGCCTTTCTCCACTCGCTCTCTAGGTTTAGTTGGCGCCTCAATGGGAGTAGTGATCAGATCCTTGCCAAATTTTGATACAACAAAGGAACTTCTTCAGAAGACTCCCTCATCATCACCACGCTCACTTAATGGCCCCTTTTGAAGGCTAACTGCTTTACTCTTCTTTTCTTAGCAGGTCCACCACCATCAGGATGTTTTCATCAATCGCTAGATGAACCACCTTCATGATGACGACTCTTAGTAGGGACTTGCGAAGGACAAATTTTCTCAATTGGAAACCTAAAAACCTTTATCAGAATATCATATGATGGTTCACTGGAATTACTTTTCTTGTCACTCTCCATCAAAGCTTCTTCTGCAGAAGATGACCAAGGCTCCAACCAGAGTAGGAATGTGAAAACAAAAGCCACTGGTGACAACCTATTTATAGGGTGGCATTGCTCGAAAATCCAGAAAGTTTAATCATTATTTGCTAATTTCAAGAATTAAAGTTCCATTTAATGCAACAATTTACTTTTTTGTTTTTGTCACAGCTATCACTTTCAAAAAATAATAAAGTTTGGGAACTAGATACGTGTGATAGAATTACAGCAACACAACGCTCGAAGCAAAACGGGAGTACACGACAAATGAAGCGGACCCCCGATCAAAATGTGCCAAAATCAGTCAAAGAACTAAATTAATTAATCAAGAAGAATATTAACGCAAATGCAAGGGGAACATTACGGGACTTTGTTGAGTCATCCGCCTAGTTGACGGGTCGACCGACATAAATGCCAAATTAAAGATGCTTGTAGGATGAACCGAACAGAAGATGTCCTATCAACAAACGAACGAACAAACTGAAGTTTAAGAAGTCATAGGCACACTCAACTGAAGAGCCTTCATATTACCTTCACGTGGATCGACCTATCACTACCGAATAAATAAGTACGGACCAACGAAAAAGGACTGCTGCTGCCAGTCAACAATTACTTGTTAGCATATTTAAATGTACTATATAATTGACCCTGATACCCCTATGTCTCTTCTTATAAAGAGGAGACCTAAAGGAAATTATGTATTAAATACATCTCTTATACCTATAAATAGGAGTCCATTTCAAAAAAAAAAAACTTTAAAGACTCTTACTTTTACTGTTCATATCTCCTTATTCACGCAACTCCTTTCTGATGCGCTCTATTTCTTGGGTGTGATTTTCGGACATTTTTATATTCAACAAAATTAGACGACTTTCTTAGAGCTACTATATTTTAACAGATCAGCCTGAAAAAAAAAAAGAAAAGAACTTCCTATCATAAAAATTTCAAAAAAAACTACATCAAAATAATTGCTCAAACAAAACTGTTATTACACTCTAAAACGCATAGGAGGCAGAAAACTGTCCCAAACAGATCCTTATTGCAAGATTGAAATTGCAATTATATTTTTTATAATTATTAAAAAAAAAAGTGCACCATAGATAAAACTATCAAACCCTCCAAATTTACCAACAAGCATGTATTTGTGCCATTTCTTTTAAAGAGCATTAACTTAAGGTTATCCTTTGACTGTGGGACTAAAATGTAAGTTACGCAACCGTTCTTCTTTCTGTACAGCATTTACATACATAACACCCATTTTCTATATATTTACATATCCAACCTTTAAACTTTACCTTTTATATTTATACCATCTAAATCTTTCATATCACATCAAAATCACCACCTTTGTGCCTTTTAAAAATGAAACACACTTTCTTTTTTATCCATAAAAAAAAGGTGGTGATCTGTAAAGAATAAATTTTAGGTGTTTACTATTTGAAACTTTTAGCTCTAATGAAACTCCATGGCAGTAGCATACAGAAGAAAAGCAAAGCTTCTGTCAACACAATCTTTTCACCCTGATCCTTGAATTAAAATTTAAAATCCCTTTTTAACTTATTAAAAGTAGCCCTAAAACTATCGCCGGAGATCAATTCACATCAAGCTTCCATGTAAAAAAAAAACTTTACTGGACATTGTTTGTTACAGTATTTACATACATACCACCCAATTCCTGTGTATTTATACATCTCACATATAACCTTTTTTTTTTTTTACATTTATAACACCCAAATCTTTTATACTACATACCACCATATTAACTCATAAAAAGTGAACTAAAGTTCTCATGCAAAAATAAGATGACATATACGTAAAAATTGAAGTTCAGATTTTTGATATGTAAATACATAATAAGGATCGAGCGGCATGCATGTAAATCTTCCATGTTTGTTTGTGGAAGAACAAAAAAAAATATTTTATCTACAATTTAACATCAGAACTACCCATAATAACTGATATTGAAGCCTACTGCAGTAGCTTTGCAACACACTACGCATACTTCTTTGATGTATATCAGCATAGAATATTTACCAGGGGCAGCTGAAGCCACCCATAAAACACATATACACAGCCAAGCAGTGAGTCGAACACAACAGACACAGACAAACAAGTTAGAACGCGATTTCAATCGCAATCATTGCTCTTGAGAATGTTGAATTTGCACAGCGGGCAGGTTGCGTTGATTTTAAGCCATTTTGTGATGCATGCGGAGTGGAAATGGTGGTTGCACGGCAGCGCATGAAGCTCGCTTTCTTCTTCATATGAACAAAGACAAATGCAGCATTCCTGTGCAGCAGAAATCTAACTCGTTATATATAAAAATATTTTTAAAATAAAAGAAGCAAAAAAAAGAATCCCAAACAAATCCAAATTAGCTAAAAATTAGGAGAAAATTTTGGTACGAAACAGAAGCACGAAACTTACTATAAGTTACACGTAGGTTACAGAGAGGTTACAAGGGGTATAACATGGATATAACCCTCCAATACCCTCTGAATAACCTCCTTGACGTTGCGTACGTCTTACGTAAGCAATTTTTTCTCCAAAATTAGAAATCATTTTTGAATTTTTGTCGTATTAAAAGGCACAAAACGTCGAAGAACTTCGTCTAAATTTTTAACTTCTGAAGAAAATGATATGGAACCAGCAAAGGAAGAGCAAAAATGAAATAAAAGTTTATGTTTTACCGCATATTCACGGAAAATAATCCGTTCTGGAAGACTTTCGCTGTTGGTTGAAATTGGAATCATTATTCCTACATCTCCTATCCCGCTGCTATCATTGGCAGAATATCTGTACCTTGGTAGAAGGCTAATATCAGCATCTGATGCCCCTTCCTGAAAATAGAATTAGCCCGTATAATATATTTATACAAACAGAAGCATTTTGTTCAGAGTATCATTAACTAAAGAGTCATTTGGACCATTTTATTTTTTTTATTATGTATAAATCTATATCTATATATGTATATATGTATATATATGTCATACATGATTAAAATATGATTATTTTTAAAAATATTTGAAACATTAAGAAATTATTTTAAATATTTTTCAAAAATATATTAACTTATGTTTTTAACAAAAAAAAAATTACTAAATAAATATATTATTAAAAATAAAAAATAAAAATAAAATTAATCCCAAACAAGCCATCAGATGCTCACCTGGCCTGCGATTGCATATAGTATAGCGATAATGCAAGGTAGACAGCAGCAGAGCGCAATACCAATCACAAAGGCCAAAGCAACGCAAAATATCGCAAAACATACATCAAATGCTAGAAACACTACAGCCAACCTGTTCAGGAAGTTTAAAATCAGTAAATTAAGAAAAAGATGGATGGTCATGTAATTGATTTGAATGTGAAGAAGAGAGCATTTACATAAATACCACTCAAGTCTTATGTTTTTACATATCTAATATCTACTTTACACCATCCAAATATTTTTTTATCAAATAAAAAATATCATTATTTTAATTTTTAAAGGAGAAATACATTTTTTCATGCATAGCTGAAGTGTCATGTATGTTAACATTGTACATACAGAAGAAATGAGTGGCATGCACATAAATCTTCCAAAACATAAAAATAACTACAAATAAGAAAAACGTTGTTGCTTCTAATGAGCTGATGCAAAAGCATCTCAAAACTTCCGTCACCGAGATTATGAACAGTGAAATATCACTATATATATATATATATATATATATAGACACACACACATATAATGGTCTTGCTTCAGCTCCTCTGCCTGCCTTTCAGCAACCTTGCAGCAGTTTAACGCCGACAGCCACTGATGGCATTTTCTTCTTCATTGGTTGAGCCGGACAAAGTCACATTTGTCCGCGTGGTACGTAACCCTCAGGAGGAGTCCGTAGTGGTATTCCCCTCAAGTTATAATGAATGTCGTGAGGGTACAGATGATTGTCCTTTTATTAAGAAGGGAAGTAGGAAATGAGCCTCTAAATCAGAAATTTATACCCTGATGGAAAAATTCAAGTTTGCTCTTATTGGCAAATTTCAGTGGGGACACCCTCCTATGAATGTTATCAGAAAGAGTGTTGATGATCTTGAGCTAGTAGGCAAGTGAAAAGTGAGACTCATAGATGGGAGACATGTGTTGATCCAACTAACAGTGGCTGAAGAACACCAGAATTTTCTCCAAAAATTATCTTAATATTGAAGGCAAATCAATAAAGTTACTCAAGTGGTCTCCTAATTTTGACCCAAAGAATGAAACTCCCACTATACCGGTATGGTTTAGTTTATCTGGTTTCAAGCTGCATTTTTTTCACCATCAGGTTCTCTACTATATTGAGGTCATCCTTGGGGATCCTTTGAAACTAGATATGTCTACTTTCAACGTAACCAGACCCTCGATGGCCAGAATAGTTGTGGAAAAGGATATTACTTTACCTGATGTTACTGAAGTCTGGTTGGGCACAACCCATAATGGTTATTGGCAACAAATCGTCATGGAACACAAACCCCGATATTGTACCCACTGTAAGATGTTTGGTAATATCTTTGCTAAATGCCACAAGCTTCATCCTATTTTGAAATCTAAGGTTCAAGTGAATAAAGAGGGGTCTAACCCCACTGCTGTGGATATTTTAGTTCCACCTAAGGAGGATACTACCAGACAGGAGGTGTCTGCTGCTCCTGAGGACCCCCACATGACACTGTTGTTACTGTTACTGCGAGTGATGTGATGCTGGCACCTACAAACTCCATAGAAAACAATATTGGTGGACCGTTACCTATAAATGATAGCGTTCAAACTGATAATCAGAAGTGTCTCGCAACTCCACTTCTTCAAGAAGTATCCGGTGTAGAGGCAACTAATGCTCACATATTCTAGAACCTATTGTGGGTACTATTGTTGGTATTCCTTCTGCTTCAGATCTACCCCATCAGGCTGATTCTTCGGAGGAGGAATGACAGGTTTACACTTCCAGGAGGAAGAAAAAAAATGGAGATCTACTAGAGCTCAGGAGTCTTATGGATGATACTTTGGTTAGTACGGGTAATGGTTAGCACCTTACCAATCTGCTAGCTGGATCCTTACTGAGAACGAGAGCAGAGGCAAGACTAGATTGGGATAACCCACACTTTTTTAGCGCCCAAGTGGTTTTTGGGTTTTTTGACTATATGCACCCATCTTTTACATTTTTTTATGTGTGTTGTACCTTGTGAGTTGCGTGTTTAGGCCCACCCATACAAACCTATATGTATCTTTTTCGTTAATATATCAGCCCTTGGGCTTTTAAAAATAATAATAATACATAGATACATATAATGGTGATAATTAAAGTAGTAACTAGAATTTTACTAAGCTAATTTAAGAAAAATTGTCGAACAAAGCACCATCTGCATGGTTTAGGAATGAAAGAACAACCACACATGGGTACTGTAAAAATGAACTATTATGTGTTTATTATGGTATGCGTATAAAATTTATTACATAGCAATGAACTTCCAAAATGCATCAGTTAACAAAGGAAAGATGAGTGAAAATTTCTATAATACCAAACTTGCTGATAGAAGTGATGATTATACAAAATTTCTTTTGAGAGAGACCAAAAACTACGCCTTTAATCTAATTCGAGTAAATTTGGGAAGAAAGTGGATGGAATTTATTTTATTTAATATTCATGTCATCAATGAATTCAATTTTCATAATAAAACTCAGTTAACATAGAAAGGCTGAGACATAAGCATAGAACTGGTCTACAAAGTATGGTCGGGAATCATACCAATAGAGCCTAGGTGCATTCTGCACAAGAGCTTCACCACCTGATATCACCCAATAAAATCCAACAATCCACCAAAGAAAGGATGCCATGGTATTAACCGATTCACATTGTTTGAAGACACTGGAATAAAAAAAGTATTTCATGTTAGGAATGAACAAAAAACTAAATTAAACATTGAACACAAGGGTAGGCTGCATTAATCCTTCAGGGGATGAGGAAATTTTCCATTAATAATAAAAATGAAGACGGTGAAGCAAAACAAGTTTACCGTTATCAATATTGCTCACAAATTAATCATAATTGAATTATGATTAACAAAACCATTATATAAATATATACATATTCTATATATANTATATATATATATATATATATATGGATACACTTAATGCACAGATTGACATATATGCATATTTTCATACGTACATACATATTATATATGTATATGCATACACACACACATATAAGTACTTTGGGGAGGGAAAAAATAATTATTCCTTTTCGATTTCCTAAGACTCAGTTACCAGATAAATAGTAAGGGAAAGCCGCAATATTTTAGGGAAGCCACAAAATCCTCATGCTAGAAAACGGAAAAAGAAATTACCAAAAATAGCTAATTCTAAAACTAAAAACTAATAAAAATATAAACAATAAAAATAGAAGATATCAAAATAGGAAATTCCTAAAATTCCAACACCCTCCTCAAGTGGAAGCATAGATATCGATCATGCCCAACTTGCTTACAATGAACTCAAAATTAGGCCTGAAAAATCATTCGGTGGAAATATCTACTATTTATTACGCTATCAGAGTAAAAGACATGCAAATAACTTCAGAATCAATCTTCTTTTTTATGAAGTGTCTATCAATTGTGTGATTGCACTAGATTTTCTGCAATGCTTATGGTAGCTTTATTGTCAAAGTACAACTTCATTAGTATGTTTATCGGGATTCGTAACTCTTCGAGGATTCTCTTCAACCATAACATCTCACACTCCATTAGACATAGTTCAATATTTTGCCTCGGCATTACTCCTTGCCACTCCATCATGTTTCTTACTTCATTATGTAACCTGATTTCCCTAGATATAAGTATAGTATCAGGACGTTGATCTCCTGCCAGCAACCGAATCCTCCCAATCAACATCGGTGCATGCTTCAATGTGGTGTTATGTGGTCTCTTAAAAGGTTAAACCTCGTGGACTTATTAGGTAACTACTTCAAGGTGTTTCTCAGTGGGCGAATGCATAAATTGTCTTACCAAATTTATAGCAAAGGCGATTTATGGCCGTGTAGATTAGCTTTTCCACCAACTTTTGATATCGAGTTGTATTCACTGCGTCACCTTCTTTCTCATCTCTTAGTTTCTGAATGAAATCAATTGGAATGTCTAAAACCCTACAAACCATTCATTCTAATTTCCTTTATAAGATCAAGAACATACTTCTCTTGGGAAATAACAATCCCTTTCTTCGATTTAGCAACCTCCATGCAAAGAAATAACCTTAGAGATCCTAAGTCCTTGGTCTCAAAAACTGATGAGAGGAAAATCTTCAACTGGTTCATTTCAAATACTTCATCTCCGGTGAGATTTATATCGTCCACATACACAATCAGTACAGCTATCTTCCCATTTTTTAAATTTATGAAGAGCATTGTATGATCTCCATGCCCTTAATTATACACTTTTCTTTTAACAAACAATGTAAATTTATCAAACTGTATTTTTGGTGACTGTTTTAACCTGTATAAGAACTTTTTAGTTTACACACATTTGTGTTGAATTTCTCACTAAATGTTGAAGGTACATTGATACTAGAGCTAACCCAAACCACAACAGAAGGAAAATCTTATTGTTGAATTTCAAAGGGGTTATTACAAACAAAGGCACTTGGAAATAGAAAAACTATGATATAAACCCAAATGCCCTCTAGGACGAGGCTTGAAGGTGGTGGGTTGCTATGGGAAACAAAGTGTTGTAGGCAGTAGGGTGATCTAGCAGTAGCAAGGGGAAGGTTGCCTTGTGGTTGGACAACAAGCAGAGGGTTGGCAGGGGTGGCAACAAGCAATAAGTGGATTGGGAGGGCAGCAACAAGAAAGCAAAAAGACTAGAATGAGGTCGAAGGCATTCACTTTTAATCGCTCGGAAAGGGAGGGCGGGGGGGG
>JXCR01119953.1:80455-112453 GCA_002079205.1 Phalaenopsis hybrid cultivar | reverse complement strand
GGACGTAGAGTAGAAGAGAAATTGGCAGTATGCCCATTGGGAATGAAAGCCTTTTTTATGAAAACTAGAGGAACGGAAAGAAGACCTCTTTCCCTCAAATTACAAATTCCAATGGCATCAATGACCAAGAGAAACAGGAAGTGGCGGAGAAAGTCCCTATCGGAAAGAAGCCTCCTACTGAGAACCAGCTTCCAGCTTCAAAGGAAGGCTACAAGAAGCATAAATCCTCTATGTTGTGGTAGGTCTAGAAGCCTCGACAATAGAACCATGGAGAAGTTACGACATAAAAACCAAGCAGTAGCACATCCAAATCCCTCGAATGCCACTGAATCAGGTGATGTCGGTTTTTTTAACATTGCAATTTAGCTATTGCATTCCCGACTAAATATAATCGCGACTGATTCGAGGTCTCTGAACACCGCGATTCAGTCGTTCCCTTCCTAACGAGCTATAATCATGGCTTTCTCGTGAGGGGTCTTTGAACATCGTGATCCAGTCTAACTATAATCAAGGTTGTATCGTGAGGGTTCGATCACGAAGATGATGATAATGGGCAAACTCAAATAGGCAGGAGTCTCACAACATAACCCACAGACAATCTTGACGAGATTAGGTCGCGTTTCAAAGGCGAAGATTAGCTCGGATACCAGTCATATGATTAGTTACGACAGAATCAATTATCTAAGAATAAATAAAATTATGGTCAACACCTAATAATGCAGTGACTAAAGAGTAACTCATATGTACTGAAGAACAAGGCGGTGTCGGCGATAATTTTGGAAATTGAAAGAACATTTACTGAAACAACATGTATAGTTGCTATAATTTCTCCTTGGTGAAGAGTATTGCATCCAATTGGGTGAAAGGCTCTTGAATTTCATCAGCAGTGGAATGATAAGTCTGACCCTGATGTTTAGATTTTAGTTTTCAATTTACAGGTTTACCATGAAGCTTCCAACATTTCTCACTTGTATGTCATGATATTTTGCAATGCTCGCGACAACATGGGTAGGTCGAAATAGTTTTGGAATTACTGGAGCCAGTAGAAACAGTAGAATCTTTTTGGTCGTCCGTCATCGCAGACTTGTAGAATATCATTAGAGAAGAGAAGAGAAAGAATCAAAAAAATCGAGCCAATTTTGGTCATGAGTTATTTTGGCGCTTGAAGTAGAGTAGAGGAGAAATTGGCAGCTCCGGCTTAGAAGTCGAAGGGGCTGAAACCGATTGAGCATATGATAGGCATACTTTCAATTCACTTTAATTCTCCTGTTCATGGCACTCAGGAATGAAAGCCTTCTCTATGAAAATTAGAGGAACGGAAAGAAGACCTCTTTCCCTCAAATTACAAATTCCAATGGCGTCAATGACCGAGAGAAATAGGAGGTGGCGGAAAAAGTCCATGTCGGAAAGAAGCCTCCTACTGAGAACCACCTTCCAGCTTAAAAGGAAGGCGACAAGAAGCATAAATCCTCTATGTTGCTGTAGGTCTAGAACCGTCGACAATAAAGCGATGGAGAAGTTGTCACGTAAAAACCAAGCAATAGCATATCCAAATCCCTTGAATGCCACTGAATCAGGTGATGTCAGTTTTCTGAACATTGCAATTTAGTCATTGCATTCCCAACTAGCTCTAATCGCGACTGTATCGACAAGGTCTCTGAACACCACGATTCAGTCGTTGCCTTCCTAACGAGCTATAATCATGGCTTTCTCGTGAGGGGTCTTTGAACATCGGATCCGTCTAACTATAATCAAGACTGTATCGTGAGGGTTTGGTCATGAAGATGATGATAATTGGCAAACTCAAATAGGTAGGAGTCACACAACATAACCCACAGGCAATCTTGACGAGATTAGGTCGCGTTTCAAAGGCGAAGATTAGCTCGGATACCATGTAGTTTTTGGGAGAGGAAAAATAATTATTCCTCTTTGATTTCCTAAGACTCGGTTACAAGATAATAGTAGGGGAAGACCATCACATTAGGAAAGCCACAAAATCCTCATACTAGAAAAAGGAAATAAATTACAAACAATAGTAAATTCTTAAAGTATAACCAACTAAAAATTAAAGATATCAAAAAGAGAAATTCCTAAAATTCCAACACTATATGTATTTATGTATAAATATATGCATGTATGAGAGAGAGAGAGAGGCTTCAATTGTTATTAGAAGCATAAGGTTCTTTTTTGCCTAGTAGATTTTGATCATGAGCATCTAAAACAAAAATCAACACTAATGATTATGATCAACCGTGTAAGAAATCGATAGAATTAAAGCTGCAAGTTCTATGATTATTAAGTAACATGTCATGAATAAGAAAATAATGAATGGTGAATACTTAAATGATGCAACATACCTAATAGTGGCATGCAGGCACATAAAAAATTTTACTCGATTAGAATATTTTCTTTCATATTAAATATATAATACGATAATATACAATACATACCATACATTTGTGAAAATTCCTTACATGGATGATCAAAAATCAAAAAATTGTAAAATCAAATGAACATTAATTTCTGCTTAGTTTCATTGGAGATGACACGGATACTTTCCTAGAGAATGGATCCAAGACTCAAGCACTCTCTATCTTCCCTAAAAAAGAGAATCAATACAAAAAAGAGCATCAATACACTTGTGAAAATTCCTCTCTCTCTCTCTCTCTCTCTCTCTCTCTCTCTCTCTCTCTCTCTATTTATCTTTTATTTATTTTTTTATAATTTTTTTTCATCAATGATTTTGTAATCATCAAACTCAATATCGGAATGTTGAATGGAATTTACAAAATAAATATTACAAGTGGATCAAGTTTATTCAATTTTTGTGAGGATTCAACTATTCAATTCAAATGCACAAATAGAGCCCTTTTAAATAACTAATTTTAATCATGTATTTCATCAGTCAAAATCATTGAATATATATAAAAACAAGCAATCCATATTTTTATTCCGATCAATTTGAAGGTCTCTACACTTCAAATCATGACATCTTATTGAATGGTTAGAGCCAGATATAACGAAAATCTTAATTTATCTAATTATGAAAATTCTTAATGGTGTGCAAGCAGTTAATTTTAATGATATCAATAAAATTAGCAATTTTAATCTTCCATTTAAAGGTGATAACATCATAATTCAATCTGGAGAACAATGATAATTTCCTTCTATTAAGAGAATAACAAACTTTACATTCCAAAGAAGAGAATGTCTTTTCTCTCCACTTGAAATTTTTTTGGTATCTAAAATTTTATCTAATCTTCAAATCTAAAATTATGTTGTTGATAGTAATCTACAACATAAAAATAATAGGAGATCAACTATTACAATTTTAATGATCATTTAGCCATTATCAAACATAAGAAAAATTTACGGTTCACCGGATGACATGTATAAACCCCTTTAAAAAGCTAGCTTCAACCATGTATTTCATCCGTCAAAATCATTTAAAACATGAAATATATCATTAATAACTGATGCATTTTATTACAAACAATTCGACGCTACATTCTAAAATTACAATAATCATCTCATGCACATGGATTATTTGTTCTTTTTTTTTTTTGCATTGATTGTCGGGGAAAAAATTTTATGCGGAAATGCATAACACCATGTCGGTCAACTTTTTGATTTGATTTGATTTGAAAATTTAATTTAAATATAAAGTATATAGTTTAGGTTTTGAAAGTAGTGTTTTAATTTTAAAAAAAATGAAACCAAACGGATTTCATTTATCCAATAGTTTGCATAATCGTGTCCGATGCCGCGAGTACTACACCCTCCCGAAAGATAAGTGTATACCTCGACGATAGACCAATCCTATAAACTAAGAGATTTGTGACATATGTTTAGTCTTCGAACTTTTTATGTGTGACCGACAAGTTCCCCTATTTAATACAAAGATCAAATAGGATTTATTTTACCTAGATTTCTAGTTCTCTATAAAGGCAAACCCATATAGTTAATTACATCTCAAATGACTGGAGTCACTTGAGAAAACTCTCGATGATGATCAGAGGTATTGATCTTCAAGAATTCGAGGTTTAAGTTTTTACGGTAGGATGTGGGAAGTTAAGGGAGTGGATCAAATATGAACAGTTATTTTCAGGAGTCCAAATGAAGGAAAATGTAGGGCATGTCATAGATTCTGATGAGAAAATCTCAGTAAATTCTCAAACTATCTTAATGTGTGGCTGAGTTTTAGAGACAATGTTATTTGAATGTTTAATCTTGTCAATTATATTATTTGAGACTTACATGCAAATAGCCCGCAGAAATAAGAGGGTTTACGTCGTAACAAACAACAACCTCAGAACTTAAAGCGAATTAGGACTTATACTGCACAATATTGTTGCACAGGTGTCTAAAGAGGGTATGAGGATTTACGTAGCACTGGGCGATCTACCTCGAAGTACTATGAGTTGTTGTTTAGACCAAGGAGAGAGTTTAGCTGGTGTAGACTTATTTTACTGTTGTAGAATAACGACAACCTCAACTTGTAGTCCGCTCCAAACTCCTTATCGCGCTGCCCACGAAGTTGCTCTAAACTCATCGTCGAAGTAGCAGTCCTAAAGTCTAAGGTTCAAAAGGTTGTATCATGTGTTTCAAGTTTTAGTTTTGTTGTCATTCAAACATTATGGGGGGGTTAAATTTAATTAGAGAGACACCGGTTAGGATCTCACGGTTCCCTCGTTTCAGTATCACTATTTTACTTTTGAAGTTACTTAGCTTAAACGAGTTGTGAAACTTATTTAAACTGATGAGATCTCGTTAGCAACCATGGGTTACCTCCTCCGAGAGATTCCCATAAATTCAAAAGGACGTGTTATGTTTTTTTTAAATATTTAATTTCTTTAAAATCGTTTTGTTTTAAAAATTAAATTGTAATCAGTACCTACATAACGTGTTAGAGCAAGAGTAAATTGTAATGATAAAACAACAACAAATAAAATGTATCTGTGTACGTAGCGTATCTGCTGTTGTTATCCATGTTGTATGTTTAACTCACAAAGCACAATATAATTAGCAGGGAATTTAAATAAATTGCAAAGAAAATAAGAAAACTGTAAGCAGCTGAACAAATTGTAACAATAATTAACAAGTGTGTATGGTGATCCTACGACATCCTACGGCTCCGAACAACAACTAGGGACTCCCAACAACGACTATTAATTACCAAACAACAACTTTAAGCTTCCAAACAGCACTTCCTAGCACCAAACAACAGTTTTAAGCCTCCAAACAGCTCGAAACAGCAATTCTAAGCTTCATACGGCTCTCCCAAACCTAAACAACAGCTTTCTATGGCTTCTACAGCTCTCCCTAACCTAGACAACAGCTTCCTACGGCTCCTACAGCTCTTCCAAACCTAGACAGCAGCTTTCTACAGCTTATTTAAGGCCCTGACAGCACTTATGGAGCACAAATCAGCACTTGACTCCTCAAATCTGTATTTAAATGGTGCACAATTGACATCAGGGAGAGCATAAAAGAATATTAGGAAGGTTCACATACATATTCCCCCCAATTCTATGCATTTACATTTCTAACACTTAAACTCTCAATTTCTACATGCATGTCACCTTGATTTTGTGCATGACAATAGCTTATGTTAGATATGCGAATATGTAAGAACTGAAATTTTTATATACCATTAAAAGCTTTCTTATCATATCAAAGAAACTGTTAAACTATGAGATGTAACTTTTTGCGCATGAATAAGGTAGTGTATAAGCAAACAAATTTAAGTTTGGGTGTTATATTTGTAAACATGAAACGTAGGTGTTAGATACATAAATATATATACGAATCAGATAGCATGTATGTAAATTCCCCACTTGTTATCATCACTGTGCATTGCTTTGTTAATTCAGCCCGTTCATACGTGCAAGGTGTGAGCTACAATCTTGTGATGTATATGATTTAATCGTTCTACTTCCATTGCTTATTAGAATCCTCCAATCAATTTATATCAGAAATGAAGTCTTTGGGTATTCCTACAGATATGGAGACTTGAAGGCTTTTCTTTCAAAAAAAAAAACTCATCACTATAGAAGGCTCAACACCACCAAAAAGTGAGCCAATTATTGGACTGATTCTCCAAATATCCAAATATATGTATTTATCTATATTTTATTTTACCAGACCACTATTCCTGTTGTCATGCTCTTGAATTGTCCATACAACTTTTTAAGCCATACACCACCTACACTTACTTCATGCAAATAGATAGAATAGGAAGAAAGAGCTTTAATACTTATGCAATCAATTATGGTATAGAATAACTGTAATCCCATGAGAACCACATAATTATAAACTACAGGACTTTAAGGTGCTCTGCTTTATTAGAATTTAAGCCATACGCCAATCTAAGCCATCCCATGACCCACTAAAATAAGAAATAAATATATGAACCCATTCCTATTCATTTACATATCTTACACTCACACTATACTTTACATTTATAACACCCAATACTTCACGTCACATAAAAAATACCAAAATTTGAACTTTTTATTATTATTATTTTTTTAGAAAAACTAAAGTTTACCTCTTCATGCATAGGATTGGTGGCATACATGTAAAGATTAATGTTTAGATGTTAGACAATAAATACCAAAGAATTAAGTGGCATGTATGTAAACCTTCCTTTTGAATTTCAGGATAGCTGCTGCTAATTCAGATTCATTCAGTTTAAAGATGAGAAGCAAAGTTTATTGATTATGAAACAAATAACCTGAGAATATATTTATTATGTATTGATGGAAAGCTTGAAATATCAAATTCTCCACTTAGCTTCTCACTTTATTCTTCCAGATTTCAGTTCACGCCACAATTTCGATTTTTCTTCAGCAAACTTACTGGTGGGAGTTTCGGCGCAGAGTGCGGGACATGAGCTGAGAGAATGGAGGCGAAGCTTTGAGTGTCTGAGAGAGGCAAAGCAGGCGAGCTGGATTGAGCTGTCAAAACTCGGTGCCGAGGAGAGGTGTGCGGGATTGAGCGGTCGAGCTTCTACCGAGAGAAAGGGGGAGGCCCAATCGAAAGGGAATAAGAGAGGAAGAGGCGAGCGGAGCTTCGATGTAGAGTGGAGGCGAGTGAAGGGGTCTTTTGTGCAGGTTTCTGCCGAGAGGAAAGAAGAGGCCCACTCAAACAAGAAGAAGAGAGGAAGAGGATTGAGCGAGGTGCTTCAGCGCAGAGGAGGAGACGTCGAGCGGGGGGCTTCAACGCAGAGGAGGAGATGTCGAGCGGAGGTGAGAGTTGGGAGAGGAGCTTTAATCGCGGGCGGGAAAGGAACTTCGGTCACGAGCGAGAGAGAAGCTTCGATTGCCAGCAGGAGAAGGGTTTCAATCGCGAGCAGGAGGCGAAGATTTTGCGCACGAGAGAGGGGCGAGTGAGGCCTCGGTGTGACGGGAAGAATAGGGGAAGCATACGAGCGGGTTTCTTCTGCGTGAGGGAGCCGAGCGAGGTAGCGGGAAGTAGGATCGAGCGGTCTCCTGCAGAGACGAGAGGCAAGCGGGAAAGTCCCGAAGGGGGAGCTGGGGAGCGATGGGAAGAAGACGGGAGCTCTCGGTGAAGAAAGGAGTTGAGCGCTTCGGCTATTCCTGTTGAGCGGGATCGAGCAGAGGAGCGAGATCGAGCAGGAGCTTTGCTCCGGAGCGTGAGGCGAGCGGGATCGAGCGGAGGAGCGAGAGGAAGGAAGCGAGCAGGAGAGTTCTCTTGGCCAGAGGGAATATCAAATGTTGTTTTTCAGTGGTGAGGGTCTCGAAACGTGCCGAGAGCTTGAGGAAAAAGCCGGCGTTCCTTTTAGAATAGGAGCGGGCTGAATTAATCAAAATAATCGGTACGCAAAAACTTTGTGGCGGGGAATTGAATACCTTTTTTGGGTAGAGAAGACTTAATTGGAAATTAATTAATTCTTAATTGTATCCAATTATTGTGGGATTAAATGATATATTTAAAATTTGAAATTTGAAATTCGTGAGCTGAAATAATTAGTCCGTGCTTAGCCCATATCCAGTCCAAGTTAAACTCGAGTTGAACCTGGGTTGAGCCCGGGCCTACACCCGCTAATTAAAAAAAAAAAGACATGCATCGATTTTTGTGCTAAATGCTCGCACGCAAAACCATAACAATACGAGTGTCATTCCTAGCTAAAGTCGACGTCTCAGACGCATCCATGTAGTCTGTTTCGTCATCCGGGGTCGTCCAGAAAAGTTCGCCAACAGGCGAGTCGATTTAAAGTCAAAATCGTGTGTGGTGCAGTGAGTACGTGAATTGCGGCGTTCGCGAGTATTCGATTCGGGCCCTCTACATGTTAGTCCTTAGCCCTTGCAACTACGAGTCGAGTGCTTGGGACTACTCATGCGAGGTCTTCACAAAATGAGTCAAGAAGTGGTTTGAAGTTCTATGGGATGTGGGCTCCATTGCTAGTCTGCTAGGATGGTCAATAAGAACTCCTAAGGCTAGATTTTGAGTTCTAGGGGTAAGAAACTAAAACCTCACTAAAAATAAGGTCAACACACCGATTCGAGAGATCTGAAACAAAACTTAAACCAACAGTACATAAAGTAAGAAAACACAAGGAAAGACACAAACACCACAATTTAACGTGGTAAATCCGAGAATCGGAAGATAAAAAATGAGATCACACCAATCCAAGAAATCCGCTATGAAACAATTATAAGAAATTTACAAATTACACTATACTCAAACCTCCCTACAACTTGGAACACTCATGTCACTTCTCTTATGCACACAAGACATCGTGAAATCCTTCCTTCAATGCACGGGCACTATGCAATCACCCTTCCCACGGCAAAAGGCGAAATATAAAGCCTCGAATTGCAGAAATTCAGTCACAGGTGCCCAAGCGCCACCTCTGGGCACTAGGTTTCTGAGTGCACTGTTCTAAGAAACATTTTGGGCATAGCAGCACCTCTCCTAGGCGTCGGCTTTCCTGGTGTACTATTCCAGGGCACTTAGGTGCCCCACTGATACTGGGTTCTTGCTACCAGGAACCAAGGTGCCTCCCTAAGCACTGAGGCGCCAACTGCCAAGCTCCAGGGGGCCTCCCTAAGTGTCGAGCGGCCCTCCTAGCCCAATCAGGCTCCACATATAATAATCTCTCACTTGAAAACATATTTTAACCAATTCGTCTCCTCCATATCTGTACCATCTTCATGGTAATATATTGTAGTGTGGCTCATCTCAAACTTTCTGAACTCCAACTGAAGAAAAGCATAGCTCCAGCTTCTCAATTGTAACAACATTTGTCAACATATATGTAGGATTCTGAGTTGTGTGAATCTTCTCCAAAGATAATTGACCATCTTCTAGGAGTTAACGAATAAAGTGATACGTTAGCTGAATGTGTTTCGTCCTGGCTTGAAAACTGACATTTTTAGCTAAATGAATGGCACTCATAATATCACTATGAAGTTTTTCATTCCCTTGTTCCTTAACCCAATTTTGTCATAAACCCCTATAGTTAAATCATTTCCTTGCTAACCTTAATGATGGCAATATATTCAACATAAATAGTTGATAGTGCAACAATCTTCAGCAGCCTGAAAAACTAAACTCATTGGTTTATTCCTCAATTTAAGATACAAAATGTAGCACTTCTACCGTCAATATCTCATGCTATATTTGAATCTAGATATCCTTGTAGATTAATCACTGCAATTTCAAAACAAAGTAACTTGTTAGATATTCCAATCTAGTATTTAAGAATCTACATCTCCGTATCTTATTCGTGTTTATTTGGATTACTCATGTATCTGCTAATCACTCTCACTGTATGTGTAATATCTAGTATTGTACATTTTATTGCATACATCAAACATCCAACAGCTGAAGCATAGGGGATTCTTCTCATCTGTGTTTGCTCTGGCTTCAGACTTAGGTGACTGTTCCTTGAAAACTTTAAAGTGACTGCCTAAGGGAGACTAAACTGATTTTTGCATCACTCATGTTGAACCTATGTAGGATCTTCTTAACATATTATGTCTGAGACAAGTTCAATGTACCTGCACTCTTGTCCCTACTGATTCTTATGCTGAGGATTTTCTTGGTTGGACTTAATTCCTTCATTTCAAACTACCATGATAATTGTTTATTCAAGTCTCTGATCTTCATCATATATGCTCATACAATCAGCATGTCATCCACATTCAAAATAAGCATAATAAATTAGTTACCAAAATATTTGACGAACCAATACTAATCTGACTAACACTTCAAGCACCCATTGTCTAATATAAACTTGTCAAATCTTTTGTATCACTGCCTTGGGGTCTGCTTCAAACCATAAATACTCTTCTTCAATTTACAGACCATACCTTCTCTTCCTGGAATTTGATATCCCTATGGTTGCATGATATATAGTTCCTTTTCTAAGTCAACATGTAAGAAGAACGTCTTTGCATCCATCTGCTCCAGATGTAGATCTTCGTCTGTTACCAAGTTCAACACAACTCTGATAGTTGTCATCTTCATTATAAGAAAAAATATCTCAGTGTAATCTACTTATTCCTTTTGCTGAAACTCCTTCACAAGTCCCACCTTGTAGCGTTTGCTACCATATGACTCTTCTTTCAGTCTGTAAATTCACTTGTTGAGCAATATCTGTTTGTCATATGATAATTCGATCAAATTTCATGACTAATTTGACCTTAGTAATTGCATCCCATCATCCATGCCAAACTCTAACTCCTTTGAGTCTTCAACTTGAGTGGCATCATCATAGCACTTTGGTGCACCACTATCAATCAGCAATAAAAATAACAAAAAAGAGAGTAGATTTATATTGGTTGAGTGATTGGACCTTCTAACTTCCATAGGAGTATCTGAGGACCTTCCCGTACTATATCAAATTGAGCATATTTTTGTTCTTCGTTTTCATAATCACCATTATCTTCTATATCAATATATTTGAATAGTTCTTCAAAAATAACTAGGGGAGAATCTTGAGTTCTAATTTTGTCCTTGTATAACTTCATTTCATTGAAAGTAATATTCTGCTCCTAATGAATTTCTGATTCTGATAATTTCAGAATTTATATCCAAATTCATCTGACTCATACCCAATGAATGTGCACGTGATAAATTTTGAATCAAGCTTACTCCTAGATCCTACATCAGCGAGAACGTATGTTGAACCAAATATTTTCAGATGAGATATGTTTACCTATTTGTCAATAAAGTTTTCTTAAACGAAGTCTTACCACGATTGATCAAACTACAATATTCATTGCTTCTATTCCAAACTATTTTGCCAAACTTGCATGCAATCTTATACTCCAGACATGCTCTATGATGGCTCTATTAATATGCTCTGTAACACAATTTTGTTGTAGTGTTCTTGGAATAATGAACTCATACATGATTCCTCTTGAAGCACAATAATTCTTGAACCTAGGATCACGATACCACCATTGAGATCCTTCAAGTATATCTCATTCTAAATCATCGCTTTCCACTTCTTAAACACTTCAAATACATAAGATTTATATTTCAAAAAGTACACCAATACCTTCCTGGTGTGATCATCAATGTATGTAAAAGTATAAAAAGCCTCTAATAAATCAAACTGGAGTACGAATTCATACATCAATATGCATTGACTGTAGCTCTTTGAACTTCATCTTTGATTCACTTTTAGGAAAACCAAAACTTTTTATTTTTCATAAACAATCTCTTCACAAAAATCTAGACTTGATATTTTAAACTCTGATATTTATTTTTAAAAAGAAGAGACTTCATAACTTTCTCACTCATATGACAAAGTATGTGATGCCATAGACCTGCATCATCTTTTGTTCCAACAACACCAATGAATTAAGACATCTCACTATCAGATAAATGGTGTCTTCAATGTTACCTCGAGACATTACCATTGCTCCATTGGTCACCTTCTTTGAATCACCTGTGAAAGTAGTCATATACCCTAACCTTGCAAGTTGACTCACAAAAATCAAATTTCTCTTCAAATATGAAATATATCTAATTTCATTGAACTTTGAGACGATATATTTAACAACCTGATATTAATGTCGCTCTCTATAATAATATTGTAGGTCTTGTTATCTCCTAAATATACCTTCCCTAGATTACCTTTTGTGTAATTTTTAAACACCTTTTTTGTTGGCGTAAGCATGAAAAGAGACACATGAATCTATTATCTATGATTCAGTACTATCTAGAGACAAATTAAGGGAGTCGTCATGGATTTCAACTGTGCGGATATTTGTAGAGAGCTTTCTGTCTAAACCTCCACCACCAACCTTCTTTTGAACTTTACAATCCTCCATAAAGTGACATCTCTTCTCACTTTCTTATCCTAACGTAGAATTTCCTCTCCCGGACTTGAATCTTTCTTTGCATGTGTTTTTATCCAAATTCTTTTACCTGCTTTTGACATTCATAGCAGAATTTGAAGTTTCACCACCAGCTTTCTTGCAATTTTTTTCATTCAGCACTAACCTCACAATGCCATCAAAGTAGAATTTTATATTACCTGAATAGTTACTCACCGTTGTAACTAGTTCATCCCAATTGTCTGCCAATAAGATACAAGTAAATGTCCTGAACTCATTATTGAACTTGATGCCAACAGAGCACAATTGATTGGTCACAATGTTGAAATTATTCAAGTCCTCATAAACTCTTCATCAAAAAGACTTTGATTGAAGTCGAAGGCTTCTCATACATTCTTTTTAGTTTAGTCATAAGAACAACTGTAATTTTCTCATTCACAATGTTCAAAGCGACAAATGAGAAAACTGAAAGATGGATCAAACCTCATGTTGTTCGATCAAACATTTCTTATTTTTACAGAGACATTGATTCTGGCTTCTTGATAATTCCTTCCAGTTGCAAATATAATTTCTTTTAAAATAATAAATCTTCAATTTGCATTTTCCAAAAAATAAAGATCAAGCCATTGAACTTTCTACACATTGTACCTTGCTTTGTCGATCATTGCTCAAATCGAACCAAAGATCTTCAGAAAAACCTGGCTCTAATTCCATTTTTGGGGAAACAAATATACGTGAAAATGTGAAACACCAATTTAAGATATCTGAGGAAAAATTTAGAACATAAACACACAAAGTAAAATAAATACAATAAAACTCAAGGACAACAAGATTTAACATGAAAAAACCCGAAAATGTGAAATAACCACAAAAATCACCTCACATAAAGAAACTCACTATGAAGAAATGAGGAAAAATATACATATTACAGTACACTCATGCCTCTCTACAGCTTGGAACACTTTGGTTGCTCCTGTCTCTTGCGCACAAAAGAAATTGTAAAATCTTTCCTGCAGAAAAAGTTGAAATATAAAGTTTCAAACAACACAAATTTGGTTACAAACACCTAGGCGCCACCCCTGCAATCTGGGTGCAGCATTCACCCCTCCTGGGTTCCAGGTTTCCTAGCGCACTGTTCCAGAGCGCCTAGGCAGCCCCATTAAAGTTGGGTTCCAGCTGTCAGGCACCAGGGCGCCTCCCTAGGCTTGGGGCACCCCTCCCAGCCCAATCAAGCTCCATATATAAAATTGATGATTTATCATAAAAATTTACAAATCTTGAGATTGTGTATTCAAAAATTTAAAAGTACGAAGAAACATTATACCATCATAACATATTAATGTATTATAATATAATATATTAAGATCCTAATACAATAAAAGTAATAAATTGTTCAAAGTAAGTAATAACATATTAACATCCAAAACTCAAATCAAAAAATAAGAACGATTATGCAAACACAAATCAATACATAATAACAGTACAATTCAAAATAAGTTTGATTCAATTAGTTTATTTCACTCATGTTGTCCTCTATAAAATAAGAACATGACATACCACTCAATTTGAATTTCTAAATTCAGAAGTCCTCATCATGTTTATTACTCAACGAAACTTCATTAGATTCATCAGTATAACGATTTACTTTCTCCCTCACCTCATCCTCAATTATATCATTATTATATGATTCCTTCCTTCCATACTAAATCTTTATCATTTTCTTCTCATTTACTCAATATAACAAATGAAAATATTCATTAGATTTTAAAACAATGAATATAGTGATAGTAAGAACTTTAATTATACCCTCAATTGTTTATTATATGGGTAAGTAACATAAGATTTTACTATTACTTCATCAAAACGAAGCAAAGGCATGCCTTGAGGTGAGCTTCAAATTATGTGATGTTAAGTCGAGCTACAAAATTGGTTTCAAATTGTGCAATTTTAAAACATAGTGCATTCCACTTAATTTAATGATTATAAAATGGATGGATTGTTTTGATCTTGCATTTGAAGGTGACAGCATTAAGTTTAAATTTCATTTAGAATTTTGATACCCAATTTAGGAAGTTATATAAGTTATAACCATCATTATCATCATGACTAGCCATATCCAAACTATAGAGGGTCCAATCTATTCTATACAAATCCTTTTCAATTCTTTTTATCATATACTAGTTAATCAACTAATTTTTCTTTTTAATAATTTGGTATTAATTTTATGGATTTGCCTTATCATTACTCATGAAATTTTACACCATTAGTTTTGCACATAAAAAATATCCAAGTATATTTCTATGGACTTATCTTTCATAGATGATAATCGCATCGTCTATTTAATATAACCATTTATTTAATATATATTTCTTGATTTTGTCACATCCATCTATTCATTCTCGTTTATATGAATCTCAACATGGATATCAGTGAAAATTTTTACTGCACAACTTTCGAATCGAAACAAAATAGTGCGTCTAATTATAATTTACAAAATTTAGTCATAAATCTCCATGATATTTTATTTTTATAAACATTTTCAATACACTACCCCACTTTAACTCTAAAAGCTACATCATCATCATATATATATCCCAATTTTTTTTATAATAGATCCAAGATACCTAATAATATCACACCAATATATCACCTCCATCTTAACATTAATAATAATTGTTGATTATCATAGCCCGTTACAGTAACATACAACATAATTGATATTAATTTTATTAATGCTTAGCTCCATATCCTAGAAGAATTTTCTTTATTGTTCTAATTTTTCACGTATTTTAGTAGACATCTCACCAAATAAAATACATCTTAGCCAAAAAACAAATATCAAGCCACGCCACTTAAGATGTCCTTAGTAAGCATACCTCCATTGCCAACGCAAATAAATATGGATTTATGTAATATGTGAAATAACCCAATCATGAATGAAAGCGTTTTAACAATCCACAGCTATCAATAATAGTTGATGTTCTATTATTTAATAATTTTATTATATCTTGGGCACACACCATTTTTTCATTAATGATCACAAATCAATTTTCACAGCACCCAAGCACTAGGGCCATGAAAATAGCTCGTTCGCGAACAACATGTGTGCGGCTCGCTAAGTAGCGAATGTTCGATTAGTTCATTAAGCAAATAAATTGAACACAAATAAAACTTTTTAGCTCAATTTATGAAATGAGTCGAATACAAACAAACCTATGTTCGATAGTGTTGGGCTCATTTTGGCTTCAATTAATTAAATAATAAATAAATCATATATAGAAGTTAATGGTGGTATTCTTGATAGTATACATATAAAAAATAAAATGTAGTGTTAAATATGTAAATACATATGAATTGGGTGGGGTGGTATGTATGTAAATATCACTAAAATATTACAATAAAAATCCATCTTTCCTGCACGCGAGCATTGCCCATTGTTTTTTACATTTATGTATTAGATGTGTAAATACATAAGAATTGGTGGTATGTATGTAAATGCCCGTGAGTCCCATAGTGTTGCACGCCCCTGTCATTTTTGCATTAATTATATATGTAAATCCATAAAAATTGAGAGGTAAGTATGTAAATATCACTACAATTCTACCCCATCTGCCCGACGCAACTCTTTTTTGCCTCTAGTCCCAAACATGAAAATTTTGATTATCACTTCCATTTACATGTATAAACAAAGGTGAAATATTTGTCAGTTTTCCGTTGCACGTGGCTGTGAAGTAGGGATATATTATATTTTACATTCCTTTGGATATATTTTAAATTTAAAAATTAATAATTTTAAGTCGAAAGAGATGACATGAACAAATATGTTATTGAATCAAGAACAAAGCAAACTCTTTATTCACAAACAATTTCGAAAACAAGCTTATTTTGAGCTACAAAAATTTCGAACGAGCAGAATATAAACAAACATCGGGCTCGCTCAAACTCGGCTCTTTACACCCTTACCAAGCACCGGCCTTCTAAGGAACAATAGAAACAAAGATGTTAATATTCATTGAAGCTACAAGGATACTCAAAAGTCAATCAAATTTAATCCAATTTAGAGCTAATTCTTGATTTTGATTCCAATCATGAACAAAATTATTAGCTCTAAAATAAATTCAAGACGATTTTAAGCCTATGATGGCTCCCTCAAAATATGATCCAAAACTTAGAATGTGTATAATAAGGTTACATATCTATATCTATATATATGTATACATGCATATATACATATATATGTATGTATACATATATGTTATTGTGTATAAAAATACGTGCATGTGTATACAAATATGTACATAGATCTATACGTACACACACACTGTACATATATGTGTTTGTCCATGTGTTTGTGTCTATGTATATATCACAATTTCTTACCTTTTATTCTTTTACATATTTATTTCGGCTTAAAATATATCATATTAAAAATAAAACATAATCATACTATCATGTGAGACTTAATTTCAAGACAGATTGAATTCAAGTTCAGATGATAATAATATCATCTGAGCTATGCGTTGCTAATTTTGAGCCAACCAGAACACAAAATTAAGACAACTCTAAATTAATTTTGAGTTGGGTCTATGCACCACAAATTGCAATTCAAGTTTGGGTCAATTTGTATTTAAACTAACTCATAAATTTTGAATTCAATTTAAACTTAACTCAATCAAACTCAAAATGATGTCAAACCTAAATAGAAACCACATGAAGACTGATCTTTCTTTTTTGTATTTTGAAAGATGCAGTGATTATTTTAAGTTAATGAAAATAATTTTTTTTATGGGATGCTAAAATTTATTAATGAACTTATATGGAGTTCATGAATTTGCTCCTGATTACAACGATTGAGAGAATGATTACACATAGATAATTGAGATATCTGAGTGTACAGATAATAGTGGTGAGTTTTTTGGAGTTTTTGTAGGCTACTCTGCTCCAAATAGACTTCTGAAAAAGAAGTATGGCTATTTTCAAAAGAAACATCTCAAGTAATAAATACCATAGTATATATCATTCCTTTAATATAATATATTAAAAAACTACTAGCAAAATTTGAAAGATTATAACTTTCCTTAGAGATACAAAAATTTGTGCCAAAATGATAACGTGGCTGCATTTAATATGCCGTGTTACAACTCTTTGAAAAATCCAGCAAATACCCCTAGGCCTGAGTAGTATAAACACGCCCATTGATATTCAAAACTAACAGTTGTTCCTTGACTCCCAACTTTCTAACATCTCGACCACTCCTATTTTGGAAAAAAGGGTTTCTCAAAATTTGCTTCTTCCTTTTGTTTGCAAGAACTCAATAAGGCATCGACCAAGGAAACTTTGGCTTAATCATTGATACCTACATTCACACGTGCCTTCACTTCAGTCAGCTTGACAACAAACGCTATCAACATTGTGACCTTAGAGAAGCTAGAAAAAAGCATGGCCTTCCTGTTGGATTCAATTTTAAACTCCAAACCAAAAAGGAGAAATTAAATACTATATAAGGATAAAGGAGATTTACCTCTTTAAGCAGTATTCTAAGATAAAGTTAGAGCTCCCCTAACGCAAGGAGGTGAACAATATCCTAGCAAACTTTAAGATATTGCAACATAGCACTCTCCCAATGCTTACACAATTCCAAAAGGCATGAATTGGCTTTTCAATAAGTCTTAACAACATCTATTTCCTCTTAGCCCAGCCTTTGCAACTCGAGCTAATCTCTTCCAACAAGGGTTGGAAGAGCGAATATTTATTCAGGAAAGCAAACAAGGGGTTGCAGTTCCCAACTACCCTAGACTTCATAACAATCAAGGCCTGCACTACAGTCCCTCTCTAAGATGGAGGAATTGTTGACCAACTGGATCTAGGAGAGAAGGCAATGTTGAATCAAAAAGACATCTAATACACTGAGCTGTAGGTGGAGTGCTTTGAGAGGATAGACCAGCATACTCTACTGCTACAAGGGCGAAGAATGCGAGGATGAGAAAAATGGCAATTCGAGCTAGAGGAAACTGACAAGGATGTTGCTACTACTATTGCCGAGATTATACATAAGACCAAGTCTAGGGTTCTTACAAGAGTTGCCAGGTCGACCAAGCCTCTCATGAAGGGAACAAACAAAGCATTACCTCTAAATAAGAGGGCTAAAATTAAGATGGAAAAGGCCAAAGAGCCAAGAAGAGTGTGAGGCATTTAACCAAGATGGCAATTGCACACTCCAAGATCAATCGGCCAAACACCAAAAAGGCCATCAAGATCTCTCTTCCAGATTTGCATTTAAGAGATTATATTGAGATTAAATCCCAATGGAAATTTCTAAAGGAGCACACTATCCCTCCCTATATAATTACTCTCAGTAAATATTTCTAAGGTTCTCGAGATGGAGAAACTTGCGATAAATAGATCAATTAGGCCTTCGCCCTCTTATACCACACCACAACCTTCCCTCTTTATATGAGGTGATCAAGGCTCCATGATGAGCAAGCAAAGAAAATTTACAAGCTAAAAAGGAATTTCTTAAGAGAATCATAAATGTTAATAAGTGAAAATCACATTAGTCCCATTGCAACCAAAATACGTAAATGCCAAAAAGAAACTCAGAAATAATCTTCGTGTGATGTCTGAAAAGTTGGCATGATGCCTAAGAAACACGAGTTGAGTGTAAAGAAAATGACATTAGAGAGATCGTGCATCAATAAGGTGTGTAAAAGGTGCGTAAGAGATATGTAACTCTAAATTCAAAAAAATCATTAACAATGCAGTAACGATGACAATACGGCCCCAGTCATCCACATTTTAAGTGAAAAAATCAATACAATTCACTATGGGGCAAAAAACACACCGCGACAAGTCATCGCAGCATTATAAATGTTTGTATGATTTGCGCCAAGTAGAGAAGTTTGAAAGAGATTTTGTGAGGCTCCAAATCAACAAGGGAGAGGAAGAACAAGCATTAATCGATTCAATGTGAATCTTTCAAGATTCTGAACAAGATTGAAAACAAAACATATCAATTGGCTCTACCAAGTTACATGGAGATCTACTTAATGATAATGTCGAAAATCTTAAGAAATTCAAGTGTTGACCTTCATACTAATTCCAAAACGCAATTCGATCAAACACAATGAAGATGGTGAAAAACGGTCATTGTGTTGCGCAAAATGAGGTTAAGATGCATCACATCGAGTAAAATAACTTGAAGCCTTATCTACTAGGAAAACGGCCTTCGAAAATGTGTTCAGAAAGATAAAAATTAACTAAGAATGATCCATCTATGGATACAATGAACATTATATATGTTGTATAAAAAGGAGCTAGATTACCTCGAGAGCCACCATAGTTGCCCAAACAACCTATGTCGTAAGAAACCATTAAAGATGTGTCCGGAGCATCAAAATTACCTAATAAGAGATATTTATGTTCGTAAGAAACCATTACAAATGTGCTTGATTTCAATTATTCTTGATTGATAAACAATAAGGATTGGGATTTATGATAGACAATGTTTTTAATTAAGAAATGGAATAAAAAGGAAAGTAATATAATAGACAAGGACTTTTAATAGGGGATTTCATGGAGAAGAAAAGAAATATTATGAGGGAAAATCAGATTAGGTAAGGGTGAATAAAAGTAATCAAAACTCAGAATTTGTGAAGGACTTTAAAATAGGAAGTTGCTAAGAAGGAAAGAAGGGAAGGAAAGGAAAGTAAGGGGAAGGGGAAAGGGAAAGGGAAAGGGAGGGAAAAAGGAAAAGAAGGAAATGAACAGGGGGTAGGCAGCCCTCCCCCCTTAAGGACCGGCCAGTCCAGCCAAGCTGAACCGAACCCTAGGCTGGTCCTCACCAAAGCCCCGCATCATTTAAATGACAACACAATCAATTCCTCGATGATAACAGTGTTGAAGGAAAAAGTTGATCGAATAGATCTACTTATAAATTAAGATTTTAAATCGTAAAAAAAAATATTTAAGTGAAATTTATTAATTAAGAGCCTAAACTAAATCTCATTTAATTGATATAATAGTTTATTGAGAGTGATAAAATTAACGTTAATTTAAGCTCACAAAGAGCAAATGTATTCATATTTAAAATAATCTCATCTTAATAAAGACAGAGCCCAAATTTTTTGTTCGCGTGATGTGGTCAATCTACTTCACATAACAAATTGCTATAACTAGAGCCCTTAAACCAGGCGAATTGACCAAACAGACGCCCTTGTATTAAGGTCACAACTAGTATGTTTTCTATGCCATTCCGCCCCTTTAACTTGTAAATCATATTGTATATTTGATAGGAAAAAAAATCTCTATTAACTAAAGTTAACTTGAATTTATCCCTTAGACAAACATGCACCCTAAGTCCATAAGCAATTAATAGCTACTGACAAATATCAGTATATTAGGCTGACTCAACGAACTCCTATGACTACATAAACCAGCAAACACAACTACTTAAGATACTGAAATCATAGGATCATGATCGGGTTAGTCATTACTCCCCCATCATCCGCTATAAGCTCATGGTGATAATATTTGTAATCTAAAACTTCTAAATGTTGTCGTTATATACTAAGTCTTGACACCTAACACATAATGAATAGCCCTAATCGAAAGTACTCTCTTATTATTTGGAGAGATAATTAACCATAAAAACTTGCACCTATGGAAAACCTTAAATCCTAAGTCTAAAGTTTTCACAGAAGGAGGGCAAAATATTTAAGTAACGTCTTATCTATTGTCTGATCTGTCATCTAAAAATTTGATCTGAAATTTAACGTAAAACTCTCTCATTCATATCAAAGGATTCCAGGTCGCGAATTTTTGGATCCCACATCAATACTACAATATTGGATAATAATTTAAAAGAAAGCATACCTATTGTCAACAACCTACTGCTAAGTAGAGAGAATCAATGAGAGAACCAACTTTTGGAGAAAAGAATCATGAAAAGTTATTGTGGAACCAATTATACAAACTTAATTGACAAGGGCGAGTGGGTTCCAAGAGAAATTGCTATACTCGAAAAAGAGGTTCCAAGTTCTTCACTGTACAAGTTGATTCACAAGAGTGAATCACTTCCTAAAGGGGTTGTATAATCAACAGATCAATAAACTAGATGAATTGAAAAAGTCAATTGAATTTGGAAATTGAAAAGAAACTCTAGAGCAAATCTCAAATACTACCAAGAGAAACATAAATTAAGAACAATACAGCAAGAGAAAACTTCTAGTAGAAACACAAGAAGAGACCCAAGATTACACTCGAGAAACATGTGTCGAGCTCTGAGAAGAGACAGTTGAGAGTCAAAGTGTCAAGCGAAAAGCCTTTGAAAGATACCTAGGAGACAAGCAACTTCATATCCACGATCCATAATCACTAGTAATGAGGTTAGCATGGCCCCAACTGTTCATGTTTACAACATTAAATTCGACACTACATCCTTATAACCTTAAAAAAATAAATTCATGAAAAGTAGGTGCCAAAGAGTAATCAGAATGAGAAAGACTCGAGTAAGAAATCTAAAGAGGGGAATTCCTCATTATAGTTCAAGTTCTCTTATAAATGAAACTTAGGTGTTTTCTGCTTTTTAAAAAAAATCCATATTAACCCAGGTTGTTTTGTTGATTCTTGCTCGACATCTCCATCAATTCTCCTTGTCATTGTCATGTCATTACTAGCAAATCCGCATAAAGGAAGGATTAGATGGTAATAATAATTTTAGCAGTATAATTGACTGCTCCGGCACAAATCATGAAGATCATGTTGCAGGAAAGAACAAATTTAATAAGCCACAAGCAAACTAAGGCCGACAAGCCTTCAATGAAGAAAGCAATGGTGGATGAGCATCAAGACCAAGATGTTGAGACGTTTTTTTTTTATTGCATTGGCAGTTATAAATAAATAAACAAATTCTTTAGTTAGCATATGCTCCATCTTGTTTTGCAGAGATGGAGAGCATGTTGAAGAGGCATGAGAAGGAAACATCATCTACAATAAAGTTACCATGAAATTTTGTAACTTAAAACAAAAAGAGTAAGTTTCATGTTTTCATAGCAGAGAGGACTTTATTGAGAAAGAGGATGGTATTTCAAAAAAAAAGTTAAGAATGAAATGAAAAGCGGTCTACAAAATCAACTTCTTAGTGCAATGCATGCAAGTATGTACCTCTCGAGATGCCTGAAAGCAACAATGCAAAGCAATCTTCATTCCAAAGAGAGGTTTGGGATAGCCCAAAATTCAGTTAGAAGTGTCAAATAGAAAATAAAGTACATGGTGAAAAATTGTAACAAGAATAAGCAACAATATACTGCAACCAATTTGATAGAAAAATTATTTCCATGAATGAGAGCTTATTGCAAGTGGTCAACAAGAAAAATAGCATAATATCTGACTTAATAAACCTAACGATGAATTTCATAAAGCCCTTCAGAGAATGGAAATTGTAGATGACCTCTATCGTAAAAATAATTAAAAGTATTAGGCTGCCATAGAATCCTCAAAAGTTTTGGAAACTCAATCACAAGACATGAAGAACTCAAAATAATTAACTACAAAGAGATAATGATCGTATCATTATAATTGTTCTAAAATAATGGCAAATCATTATCGAAAAAGGTGAGCAATAGAGTAAAGTTAAGTGAATTTCAAACTAAGTGAGTTTCTTGAGACTTCAATATCATGCTGATTCAGATCTTTCTCCTCAAATAATAGTTAACATAGCAATAATGATCTTATGGCCTCTTAGGGTATAGCAAGCTACTATTCAGCAATTGGTGAGAAACTCCTTCAGATGTCCATTCTTGCTTAGCTCCTCGAGCAGTGCTTGCAGTTTTCTGTCATGGTCGTGATTGTTATGGTACCATCAAAACTATGACTTGTCTCCTTTAGTAAGGTTTCTCATGGGAGTAGGCCGTTTAAATAGTCAGCCTTCTAAATGGTTGATATGACAATGATGAATAGATCGTTAATAAGTACTACATAGCTTCATAGTGCTTCTCTTGTGGCATAAGAAAATAGCACTTCCAGATCAACTAGATGAGAAATTTTGAAATGGCCCCCATAACTAAAAAAGTTAAGTGTTCCTTCTCTTTTCTGGTTGAGTTAGTAAATAGTCAAGATTTTGCTGACAACTCAAGACTCATTTACAAACACTTCCATTAAAAATTTTATTGTTTTTTAAAGTAGGCCTGTCACAGTCATAGGAGGGTTTTTAGTAGCCGAGAACTTCAACTTATAAGATTATAAACCTAAGATGAACGCATCTTCGGCTATGGACTTATCGCTGCTAGTGCCACATGGGAGGCTTTATTGAATCTTGACACATGCGTCAACCTTTATCCTTCATTTTGTTTGATGTAGAAGAGAAACGGAGAGTGCCATTAGCGGTGTCTTAAATGCAAAGAACAGTGTGTAGTGTTTCTTGAGTTTACAAAGGAAGAAATGTCCTAAATCGACATCCCCTTTCCCTTGTTGAGTAGGCAAGCAAGTTGGGTGACAGGTGCAGATTAAAAAAAATGTGTTGTATGAACAACATCCACAAGGATAACAAGTTGTTAGTGAATGGCTTTGAAGTAGAAGTGTCTAATCGTTAATAAGCGGTGAGTGTCATTGCTAGAGGGTTTTCTAACAAAATGCTCAAATTAACTGAATTAATTTGTGGATAAGATTCAAACTAAATGTTACGACTAAGATGGTGCTATTCCTACATTGCTTTTTTTCACTGCAAGTAATAATAAACTGTTCCACAGACCACCAAGAATGTGACTGCCAAAAACTCATTTACCTAGAAAGTGAAGAGCGGGAGAATCAAAAGTTCAAGAATGGGAGCAAGAAGTACCATTCTTGAATTATTCTATGTGGAGACAAAGAAAGAAGTCACAACACAAAGGGAAGACACAAGGTTTATAATGGTTTCACCGAGTGATCTACATCCACTAGAAGGTTAGTCAAGGAGAGATATACATAACATGAGAGCAACATAGTGCAACATACATGCTATAGAGTTACATATAAGTCTTGAGACAAATAAAAAAGAAATTAAAATAAAAAAAAGAGATGGGAGAAAAAAACTGAAGAAAATCTTGCAATGAGCTTGCAATCTCCTTAGTAACCTACTTTCCTAATGATTGTCTAACCATGTAGTGTGCATGCATTAGCCTAATCCCTTAAAATTACTTTTGATGCAAGACTTATAACGGTGATTCTCCTCGAATAATTAACTATGACATAATGATTCTTTGACAATGAAGGGTCGAGGAACATGTAAAATGCATACATATGTGTTAAAATTATGGACTGATCGAAGCGTTGCAAAGTATTGAAAGGAAAACATTCATGCGATGTGCAATCAATACAACTAAATAAATGGAAGTACTAATACTATGATAATTTCTACATAGAACTCATGATAAATATTTCAAGGTTGAAAATGATGACAATTAATGATATGAGTGTGTCAGTAGCGCGTCTAAGAGGAACAATGAATCGAAAATAGAGAGAAATTGAAAAGTGAATGAAAAAAATCGTGTACTAAAAAGAAATTCTTACTGTGAGAGATGTCCTAAAAGGCACACTGCTTACAGGAATTCTCAAGATATTGGTTCATTAAACTTAGATGATTCTGCATATAATGTGGATATTCATGTTGATGGGAAAGACCGTTTTGAGACTTAAAGAAATTTTTAAGGTTTGCAGTGGGAAGGCCAGAATAATTGAGTCAATATAAAATGCGAGAAGGCTAAAGTCCCGCCCACTCGTATGCAAGCATAATTATGGTTGGCTTAGTCATTTACTAGTTAGCTATGCCAACTTCACTATGAAGGGCACATACGCACATTCTTCAAAAAAAAGGGGCAAATTATAAACAAGAAAAAAATAAAGACAAAAGCAAATGGGGAACAATTTTATGTTTATAAGATGTGGCCTTAAAATATTAACATAGAACCACTTATAACTAAATCAAGTTCCTAAAAAGATAGTTTCAATAACTCACACTTATTCATAAAAATAACGCACTAAAAAATAAAAAAAATGAATCTTATTGCATGCATTAAAGATGCTTACTTAATTCTCCGATCTCATCACAAGTCTTTCACCTGGGATACTTGTTCCTAAGCTTATAAAAAAAAGGTTACAATTAGCCTCAGAAGATGCCTTGCTAAATGAGCGAGGCGAAAGTTCTGTTATGCATTTTTTTCTTATGAATATTACTTCCATTACTACAAAATCCTCTATAGGCGTGCTATAACTGGAGGTCTGCATGAAGAAGCTGACATGTAGTACATAAGATGACCAATGATGTGATTGAAGCGCCTTGATCAAACCATGAGATTTCGCATTATTACCCTCTACTGGTTAGTCAAGATACGGTGTGCATAATAGCAAGATAACCAATAAACTAAAAGGCTGGTTGGTTAATGCACAACAAATTAAGATACAAAGCTTAGGGTAAAAGGCAAATTACTCAACAAGAACAGCATGTGTAACAAACCAGTCACAACCAAAAAATTCCATATAGATTTATGGTATGCGAACTAACTCTTAGCAAAGCATACATTAAGAAGAAAAAGTTAAAAATGCAATAGCAGTAAGCTAACAGTGCAATGCAGTCAAATGAAAGAACTAAAACAAATGAACCTGAAAATAATATATCATGAATGCTTCAATTACCATGCAAGCAAGAACAATTAAAATGAAATAGCCCATACATTACGTTGAGTGCTAAAACATGATGTGACAAGTAGCATGTAGAAGGAAGAAATACAGTGAAATGCAGGCTGAAAGATTATTGAATCATGAAATGTGCATTGTCTGCAGAAAATTATCCTAAACCCAATAAAAGGATAAAAAAAATACTTCTTCATATCAATGCAAAAGTATAATTGGTCAAAATTCAGAAATTAAAAGCTGAGTGACAACAATATGGCAAGCTCTGTTTGTTGCACAATTGACAAAAAAAATGAATAAAAAATTTAAACTAGATCATTCTAGGAGCATGTGTTAGCTTCTTAAAATAAATGCAAAAGACCCTTAATAGCTACTACAAAAATCAAAGACCCGATATAGGTTTTTTAGAATAGTCAGATACTCCTCGTCATAATCAGAAGAGAAGGAAAAAATAAAAATCCAATCTCCATGAAACAATAGCAAAGCTGAAGGTTATTTCATTTATCCAAAAAACAATACAGATATTCGGGAAAATTCAATTTTGAAGAGAATCCGTAAAATTTCTGAAGTCAAGTTGAGAAACAAAAAAGAAGTCTAAAACAGCTCCAAAAAATTAAAAAAACATCGCAAGAACATTAACCGAGCTGCTGGCTCCGCGGCACCGCAGGAAGTTTAAATTTCAAAACTAAAGAAAGAACCCTATAATCTAGACATCAAAATCCGTTTCAGAAACAAAAAGTGAAACAAAAACAGTTCCAATTTAAAAAACATAAAAGATATATGAACACAAACCTATTCCGCAGGCTCCGCCGACCTGATCCGCTGTCATCGCTGTCCTCCCCACTATCCACCTGATCGAAATCCATCGCGACAGGTTCACCGCTGCTCTCCTCGTCGCCGACTACCCGCGCCTCCTCACGACGGCGACGCCTGTACTCAGACCAGACCAAAGCAACATGTAAAACACACTGAAGGGCATAAACTGCGATCCAAACCCTCACGGGGACATTTGGCCGCTCGCAAGCTGAAACTGCGATAACGGAGGCGGAGACGACGGCAAATGAGATATTCCATGCTATGTCCACGGCGACCACCGGCCGGGAGTAGGCCCAATCGGCGCGCCGCTCGTCCAGCTGCCGCGCTGCCGTCTCTCGCACCAAAGCCTGTGGGCCACGCCGGCTCGTCACGCGACCAAAAAGTGCTGCAACACGGTTCTGACGGGTCCCCAAAGATCGCCGCAGAAGCGGCTCCGGTGAAGCTATATCCTCCTCCATACCTTCCCTTGACAGTTAATCTTTGCCTTGTGACTGCGTCAGTCACGAAGCATGATTGTTCAACGAGATTCTGCTGGTTTCTTCGGCGTCATCGGCTGTAGAGGAATGGACAGAGAGATGGCGGGTTTTGCAAGGGGTGCCTTGTTCCTCGACTTTCTATTGCTCGGTGTTGCCGGTTCTTATGGATAGAATACTCATATTTTGAGTTAATCATTNTTTGCCTTGTGACTGCGTCAGTCACGAAGCATGATTGTTCAACGAGATTCTGCTGGTTTCTTCGGCGTCATCTGCTGTAAAGGAATGGACAGAGAGATGGCGGGTTTTGCAAGGGGTGTCTCGTTCCTCGACTTTCTTCTTCTTGGTGTTGCCGGTTCTAATGGATAGAATACTCATATTTTGTGTTAATCATCTTGGTTTTTTAATTAGTCAAATTTTAAAACAAATGAGGATTAAATGAAATCCAATAATAATTCAATAACATGGAGAAATTTTATGTCTAGACTTCAGACGTAGCTCTACATAAGGACTCTCAGTAATATATTGCCATGTGTGTTATTTTGAGTCACCTAAAAAATATTAAAGTGAAACCGCGGACTCCACAATATTCCCGAAATAACCCTAAAATAATATTTGTGGTTCTACTTTATTAACTCAAAATAACCTCCCTGAAATAGCACCGTGGAGGTTATTTTGGAGTTATTTATGGGTTATTTCAAGGTTATTGAAGAGAAACTCATATATTATACTTCAATAACCCAAAAAAAATCTGGAAATAACATCTGCGATGTAGCACACGTGGCGGCATATTATTGAAATTCGCATGTAAAGCTAAGTTAGGAGTTTGGACAGAAATTTTTTCTAAATAACATAGACATAAAGTTCAAGAAAATATTGTTGGAAAAAAACCACAAACCACGATTCTTCCATCACAGAGACGCGAAAAAGAACTTAGTCACTCATGTTAAAAAGAACTATGGAAATCAAATCCATAGAAATCATTGTTGCAAGTAAAGCTAAAATGTAAAAACTTACAAAATAGTTTGTTCTCTCTTTCACAACAACAAGTCTTCCTCCATACAAACTCCTCTCAAAATCAATAAGAAATACAGAAGAACAAAGGAAAAGATAAAGCTCTTAGGACCTCAACCTCAAGCAAGGAAGAAAATTCTAAGGATGAAGCTCTCAAATCCCTCAAACTCTGTCTCCAACGATCTCCAATGGTCCAAGCCTCTTCCAAAGATGTCATAAGATCTCTTTTTATGACCAAATTCTCAAATTTGGCAAGATAATTCTTTCCAAAAACATTTCTCACTTCATCAGTGTACTCACACGTTAGGTCTTTAAAAGAGCGGTCCAGTCACACCCAATTAGAGTGTGGTTACACTACTAGCATCGATATTGTGTCGTGGTCACACCAGTCCTTACTGCTTTTTCATTGGTTTTTCTCTTTCTGAAATACACACGTTTTTCTGTAACTTGCACATCATCAACTAAAACATTCCATAAGTATAAATTCGTGATAAATAAGGTAAAATAACAGGTTAATTGCAGAAATAAAAATGGGTAAAAGCCCGTAAAATTGATTCACGTCAGTACCACAAAACATATATCATTACTTGCCCTCAACTAATATCAAAACTCAGTGAGGCCCCATGAGAATATAATAAGTACTCTTGTAGGTTTCTTAAGTATGCAATTTTCTTATCAAAGTAAGATAAAAGTGTATAATTGTTATTTTAGGGTCAATCATAATTAATGTTTAAAAACTTAGCCTCTTCCTTAATTCCCTTCATGTTGAACTTAACAAATCCCAAAAATTCTTAAATTGGTGGAGTTAAAATATTTTCACTGGCCTAGGACATTTTAGATCAATTCAAGTGAAACTAGTCAACCGAACCCCTACTTAACGTTTCTCTTGAAGGTAACATTAGAAGGATTTTATTAAAGAGAATGAGAAGTCTTTTCTCTTAGGATCTACTAAAATACCTCCCTAATTTTTTTTTTAATCTTTTGTGCCAACCTCAAGCTTCTTCTCAGACATTTTTTCCTTCTTGACTCTTTCTGTCATTTTCTTTTCTTTTCTTTTAATTTTTTTTCTTGTTCAATTCCACTAAAAATTATTATATGTGGTTAGACAATTGTTTTCTTTTCTTTTTAACCACTATGGAGGGCTAGTCTCACCTAAGTGATAAGTTTTAAAAAATTAGTTTTTTAACCCTTTGATTTGACCCACAATTACACATATATTTATGTTCTTTAGTGTGTCAAAACTTGACCCAAATTACACTTAACGACTAGTGAGAACAAATATAATATGATAAAATTATTTTCTCACTAGGGGTACTATGTAAGTTTACATATCGTTTCAAGTAATATAGAGTTTTCTTTAAAACCCTCAATATCGATCCCACGAGGAAAATGTAAACGAAAAGAAAAGAAATGAAATGCAGGAATTTTTACTTTAAGAAAACTTTACTTAAGACTGCAACAACTATCTGAAGATGAAAATTAAGTTTACTAATTTCTACAAAATGCAAATAAAACTAAATGAAATAGTCTTAGAAAATATTTAAAAAGAAACTTTCTCATTGCCAATAATTCATAATCAGTATAAGATTTCAAATGTTTAGAAGCTTAAATGTGGTATTGTGACAAATAGGAACGTACATATTTTTTACTTCTTTTAATTATGTAAAGAATATTGACTAATCTAAAGCTGGTGTCGGCATGTATAGTAGTGCTGGGTAGGTTCTAGTCTCTCACTCCTACATTACCCAATGTGTCTTCCCTATAGAACCCACCAATGACCCTTAGTTCCAATCTCTAGACCAAATTCATAAAAAAATCTAGCTTTTCACTATATAAACATCAATTTTATGCTCATCAAATGCTATCTCTCTATCTATTTGCACTCCCCTTCGGACGATCGCAGTTGCTCTTTCCAAGGTGAAATGTGATACTTACAAGTTATGAAATCTTAGCTCTCTCGCGTCTATAAGTTTCCTCAACAAATTTTAACAATATAAGTGGTCAATTTGTAAGTTAAATGAAGATTTAGTAAAAAAATATCATCACAATTTTTAAGAATAAAACAAGTTCTAAACAAAATTAAAATCACTTACTTGATAACTTCATATTGCAAGGAGAAAGAGATAAAACTACTCAAAACGCATGGGGATAACAAAACAAAACATATTTATAAAACTCAAATCCAAAGTTTTAAACTTAAAGACAAAGATACAAATAATTATCCGGAATGATTCCCCAAGCACTCATTTGAAGTTCTCTAACTTCTCTGATTCCAACAACACTTACAGGACTCACAAACTTCAAAAATAACGAAGACTCACAAAGAAAACTTCTCACACACTCACACACTATGTGACTCTATATATCCTACCCCCCTAGCCTCTTGGAATTAATCCCTATTTATAGAGTTTTGAAAATGGCCAAGGGTTGCTTCAAACATCTCTTCAAAATTTCGCCTCATTCAATGAATTTTCTAGAAAATAACATTGGGGTCTAGGCGCCAGCCAATTTCTGCATATAGCGCCTAGGCGCCAGTTCGGTCGGTTTGCAATTTTTTTTAGTTAAGCCCATTTTGCTCATTTTTTATGTGTTTTTGCTCATTTTTACACTTAAACTCTTTTTCTTGCACCTGCAACTAAAAATATAAAAATATCTTTCATTAAAACATAATATCCTCAAAAATTGAGCATAAAATGTGCATAAAAAAATAGATAATTTTAATGTGGATCAATTCACCCAAACTTAAATGTTACTTATCCTCAAGTAACTTTTCTTACTATATATAAAAAATATAATTTATGGAAGTGAGTTTTACTTTAATATTTCTATAATTTTTGTTTTATAAATACAATAGTGAAACTTTAGAAAAAATTTTAATAACATAGTCTAAAACTAGAATGTAAAAAAAATCAGTAGTCAAGTACAAGAATTCTGATTTCCTACTTATTTCAAGAATAATTGTACTTTGTCATATTAAAAATACTTAGAAGAATTACAAGGAAAAGAATTTCATGAGAACTTTACTAGTAATGATGTTAATACTTAATAAATAAGCTTAGAAATATAATTAAATTCATTTCCTTAAGATGATTTAAGTGAAATCAATTTTTTTATTAGACATGTCGGCACTAAAAAGTTAGTTGGGGATTGAAGCTGTCAGTCGCTGGAATGAGTATCCCAACACTAGATTTAATTTAATTTATATACATATAATTTGGCAAAAGTAGTATTTTAAATTTTGAAATTACAAGACCGAACCGATCTTATATTCTAAGTAGTTTAAATAAACGAGCATAATACCGTAAGCAATGCATTCATCCCGAAGGGTAGACACACTACTTAATGGTGAAACTCGAGTAAATAAACTAAAGAATTTATGACATCCGTTTAAGTCTGCAAAAAATCATTTTTAATGTTGACCGACAAGTTAAAATTAAATAGGGTTTATATTAAACTGAGTTCTTGAAATTTTCCTATAAAGTCAAGCCCTTATAATTAATTACATTTAGATAACCGAAGTCACCTAAGAAAACTCCCGAAGTCACCTAAGAAAACTCTCGATAAAAATCAGGGGATATTGTCTTCAAAAATTTCAAAAGATAGATTTATACATGTATAGATGTATATATACATATATGTTGTATAAACATAGATATATGTATTTATGTATGTATATAGATATGTATATACATATACACACACACACATATATATAT
>JXCR01119953.1:68351-79288 GCA_002079205.1 Phalaenopsis hybrid cultivar | reverse complement strand
ACAATAAAAAAAAAAAAAAAAAAACTACCGTGATAATACCGCCACCCCACAACCGCAATAACATCATGGTTCTAATGCAAAACCCTACTAATAACATTACAGTACTACCGCAATACACTTGCAATAACACCATCTTCACATCGCAATACAACCACGTCAATAAAACCACTTTCATGGAACCGCGGTAACATTACAATGCAACCTAAATAACACTGACAATAACACTACCTTTGTGGAACCGCAGTAACACCGCAGTACAACCCAAATAACACTGCCAATAACACTTGTTGCGAAACCGTGGTAATCCTTCAATACAACCTAAATAACAACTCGAATAACACCTAAACGAATTAACGAGTCAATTTCGAGCTGAACTCAAACAAGAATATGTTAAGCTAGTCGATCACAACACACTGTTCACAAGGCACTTTGAGCACATGTCAATTTTGAGCAGAAGCCAAATTCGAACGAGCCGTGGCTAAGCTCACTCAGGCTCGGCTCGTTCACAACCCTAAGTACAAGACATGCTATAAAATGTTATGTAAATGATAAAAAAAATATATACATACCACTCAATTCCTATGTAATTACATATCTAGCAACTAAACTCCATTATGTATATAACTTTATAATCTTATTGTGCATGACAATGCACCTTCCACTTTCTAAAAGTTAAAATAGTAATATTTTGTATGTGATTCGAAACACTTGGTGGTATTGAAGTAAAAATCCAAAGTTTACATGTTACATATGTAAATATATAAGAATTGAGTGGTTTAAGGTATAAATATAAATGTATCAAACACGAAAAATTTACTTGAGGATAGTTATAAACTCAAGCATTACCATTCTCCTGGAGAAGTAAAAGGCTAAAATAGTACCAGACTATTTACAAGATATTATTTTAATCTCAGAATTTATAAAAAATTAAAATAGTGCTCAAATTTCTCAAATTTCTTAAATTAGATTAAAATAATCTCCATAAATAATTATTAAAATACAAATTGAAAATAATCATAAATTATTTTAGTACACTTATAAATTGTGATATTACTTATTATAGGTCATTGGAGGGGAAAAAATTTGCGTGCTATAGACATACGCAGTGCTGCGTGCGATATTGAGGTTATATCGAGGGTACAAGGGGGTTACATCCGCGGTATAACCCCTTGTAAATTTCTTGTAACTTCATGTAACCTATCTGTACCCTAAAATAAGTTTCGCGCTTCTGTTATCATATATTAAGAGGTTACACGTAAGTTACAGGGAGGTTACAAGGGCTTATACCGTGGATGTAACCCCCTTGTACCCTCGGCATACCCCAATATCGCACGCAGCGCTGCGTACATCTATCGCATGCAAATTTTTTCCCACTGGAGGGTCTTCAAAGTTTGCGTATGGTTGACGGACGCAGGAGTTGCGTACGTAACAGGTTACACGGGGGTTACAAGAGGGTTATAACACACTTGTAACTCTCGCGTCACTCTTGCGTAACCCCGCTGTAACCTTGTAACCCCTGTAACCTACCAATGGATGAAATAGAAGCACGGGTTACAAGTGAATTACAAGAAAGTTAAAGTTATACTTTTGTAATCCCCTTAAACCCCCGCGTAACGTAACCTCGTGTAACCTGTTACGTAGGCAACTTTGCGTCTTCAACAGTACACAAATATTTTCCCTAGCCTTAGCGGTAAGGTTGCTTAAATTTCTGCTTCTGAACAGGGAAAATATTTGCGTACGTAAGACATATGCAGCGTTACGTACGTACAAATGTTATTTAGGGGGTACAGGGGGTCATACCCCGCTGTAACCCCCCTGCAAACTCTTTGTTAACTACCTGTAATCTACAAATGAGTTCCGCACTTCTGTAATTTTATGAGTACAAATAAGTTACACGAAACTTATAAGGCTCCTACTTATTATGCATGCAAATATTTTCCTCTCAATGGAGTTTTAGCGATGGCGTGTAAGGGATCTTACTCCTTCTTCCTCCTCTCCGGCCTCTTTATTCTACAGATACACAGATGAAGCTTTCATTTGAGTATTACATTTGTTATAGGACCTATTAAAGGACTTCGAATCCATTAGGACTAGCTTTTTAATACCAGAAAAGCGAAGCTTAGCGCAGCCCTAGCAAGGTAGACTGCTGGTTGGTCTTAGAAGTGTGTTGGGCTTAATGAATATGGAAACGTTTAGTATAGTGATGCTTGCTGTGACACAAAAGTATCCTGCCTTTTCTTAACCCCATTTGATTTGCAAAAATTTAGGAATCTTGCCGACAAAAATGTTTTTAATTTTAGATTTTAAAGTGTTCTCTTGCATGCATGTATTTACAGATTTAGTAGATGCCTGAATTTTTGCTNATATATATATATATATATATATATATGTATATATCTTAGTACTTTTTTAAATAATTTTTCTAATACAATCTTAGATATCATAAATCAAGACAAATATTGGTATTGGATGAAAATTTGGAAATAAATTGAAACAAAGATGAAATAGTTGCAACTATGGCTTTGGCGCCAACGACGCCAGCATGAGCGCCGATGATGCTCTTTCATAGAGCCATGGAATTGACGATGCCATCGAGGGCACTGATAGCACCCAGTGCAGTTTCGATAATTTAGGAAGAATTTGACGGACTTTGGCAAGATTTCAATTCAAAATAACTAGCTTAAGGTCATTTTAAAGGCATGAAAACCATTTTGGATGACCAAAAACTTCTATATTTTGAAATCCATGGCTTCCAATTATAAAATCACTTCAAGATATGGGGTTTTCAATCAAAGAAAGTTCATGAGTTTTGACATGCAAAATTTATATGACAAAGTCATCACTAAGACGAAACTTATCAAGGAAAAAGGCTTTTTCAATCATGGATTGAGTAATCAAAGTTCTCAAATTGAGGAAATCATAGTACAGAGACGTTGAGAAGTTCTGTGATACACTACCGCTGTAGTAGTTTTTCCAGTGGTAAAAGAATTCTACGCTAATATACATGGAATTAACCAAAGAGTCGTCTTCGTTTGAGGTAAGGGCGTACCATTTACTCTGTCGCGAATTAACAATATGTTTATGATAGAAAGCATGTCAATCTATAATTTTACGAACTTTATACCAAAAAAAGATTTGATGTATGATGTATACCAATTTCTGACGGATAAAAGTGATATATGGGAAATCAGAGATGAGGGGTACTTTAGTTCCTCTGATTCATGGCTAAATTCGATATATAAACAATGAAATTTCTTCATCTCTGCAAAACTCCTCCCTACAATGAAAATAAGTAAAGTTACGAAAGAAAGTACAATTTTAAACTATTACATTCAAATGGGAAAGCCCATTAATGTGGGATCAATTATTGTTAATTCTATTTTGGGTATTATAATGAATGGGCCTATATATGGACCGGGGCATCCTTCAGCAATCTTCTTACTTTGTAGTCAATCTCAAGTATCATATGAAAGTTGGGAGAAAGTGTTTTTACCCTGAGAGCCCATGTATCATATTGATGGAAACTATATTGAGAATGGAAATGAAGCATTGGATATTACCTTGGATCAATCATCACATGCTTCAAAACCTTCAATGCATATACAAATAGAAGTTCACAAGTTTTGAAGAAGAAAATAAAGAAAATAGAAAGAGAACTTCAGAATATCATGGATGCAATAGGAAATCTTACTTACCTTTTTGATCACTTAGATTGGAGGATGAAAGAACACTTTGATCATACAAGAGAAATTGAAGCAGGTTTGGTGCAGATGTTCAAGAAGAATGAATGTATCGATGAAAATTTGACTGATCAATTTCTCTATTGATCATTCTATAATTTGTAGGTACATTATCAATCTATGATAGATATTAGAGGAGGAGACAGTACTGAAGGTGAAAAAGAGTAATCGAAGAAGTTAGACATTTCATTGTTTAAAACTAATTATGTTTTTAATGTAATTGTGTTGGATTTGCTTTGCTTTAAAACTCCTATAACTTTAATTGTATGTATAGTTTAGTTTTTAGCGTTCTAGTGTTGTGTCTCGATTTCGACGCTGAATTATAGTGTGATTTGCTTTATGTATGTGTGAGTGTGACTAAAAATGTGTTTGTAAAATTTTGGACTTTCATATATAAAAATTGGTTTTGTGTTGTTTATAAAAACATTTATTTGTGGACTATTTAAGAATGAACATTATTGTTTAAAAAGACTAATTAGACGTTGAAGGAAATTTGAAATAACTGATGTGCGTAAATTATGGAAATTTTAGATTATTTTGGGACTGGCGCCGACGGCGCCCAAAACCCGTAAATTCCCAAATACCTTGAAATTTTTTCGAAGCACCATTTTTACCCCTTCAGTCACCTTCAGCCTTCGGTTTACACCCATAGGGCTTGCAAATACTTAGATTTAAAGGGATTAGAACATAAAAGGAGTTTGGATTTCATCTTCTCTCAGTAAGAACTACACTTTGAACTAAAAAATTTTGATTTCCACCAAAGATTTCTCCTACATTACCGAGATCCAAAATTTTATAATTTTCTTAAGAAAATTTTGAGAAATCCTTTGGTGAAGAACTTTTACTTAGTGGATTTAAGTTTAGAATGTTCCACATTGTGATTTTCAAAACTTTTGGAATTTATTTGGATTTTATCAAATTTTCACCTTTCTTTCAAAGATTAAAATGGCACCAAGGATGAGCAAAGGAAAGAGGAAATTTGAATTTGATGACAAAAAATTCATCAACTACAAAGCTAGCATTCATTTCAATAGTCTACTAAATAAAAATAAAATAATTTCAGATCGAGCGTTCAAAAATCCGGGTGGTGAAGTCGAAAGACTAATTGTTGCTCGGTAGTGGGAGAATTTCCGTTACTTTACTACCGATGCTGTTATTGCTATAGTCATGGAGTTCTATGCCAATTTTAAGGAGACTTCTGATCACCACATCTATGTTCGTGGTAAAATGGTTTAATTCACCTCAAGGAGGTAAAATGAATTTTATCAGTTGCGAGAAGCATTTCTTTGTAAATACAACACATTTTCTACTAGAAACGAGGCTTTGGATGAAGTTATTTCATTTCTTTCTGATGGAAGAGGAGCTTGGAAAGTGAAGAATAACGTTAAGGTAAACTTCCTTGCTTCTATGTTAAATGTAATATTCAAGACCTAACATTATTTTATATCTGCTAGAATGATACCGAGGAATCACGATAGTGAAGTGACTAAGGATAAAGCTATCCCGAACTTCTATATCCAACAGATGGACAATCTAGATGTTGTATCTATAATCTATAAGAACATTCGTTCTATTGCTATGGGCGAGACAACTGGTGGATTAGCACACCCGACCCTGATTTTCATATTATGTGAATAATTAGGAGTTGATTTTAGAATTGCTGAGGAAAGGATTGAGCCTCTTAAACTTATTTGGCCAGTAAACATTAAAACTTATGAGTCTCATGTTGGATGGAGAGCGGGAAGTAAGAGTAAGGATATTCCTTCTACTTCTAGCACCCTTACTCTCCAGGAATTATGGAACATATGATGACCCAGCAAGGAGATATCTTAAGGATGGAGAGCAAGATTGAAAATTTGGAGGCCAGGAATACACATAATGATAATTTAACAAAGAAATAGTTTAAATATGATGCTACATATGATGATGCTATGGTAAGATGCATGAAGGGTGACCACTCAGTACAGTTTCCTAGTCACCCTATCTTTACCCCTTATCACCAACAAAACTTTGATATAGAAGAAGAAGAAGAAGAAGAAGAAGAAGAAGCAGATGAGTGATGATGTCAGCTTAGTCATGGTTCTAATCTTTTATTTAGTTTATAGTTTGTTGCATTTTGTTGTTATTGTTATTGTTTAGTTTATTAAATGTAAAACTTTGATTTGTATTGAATGTTGTGTTATGAAATATAATTTGTAGAGATGTTGTTGATTTGAAATTTATTTTAGTATTGTTATCTACTTTTAGTACTTTGTTGTTAATTCTTTCTCATCAAATATTTTTATATATACTTTGTGCTATTTAATGTTTTAAGTCTTGTAGCTTTTTGTATTAGCACATGCAATATTTCAGAATTAAGTTTCAAAATAAAAAACTTCAACTAGTAAGTCTTTTCTTTATGTTTTAACTGTTTTCTTTCACCCTGTATTTTTCAGTTTTTCATGCTTTATCTTTTAAAAATTAAAGTTTGGGGGGAAGAAAAATTTATTTTTAAAAGAAAGAAACTTAATTTTATTTTTTCTAAATGAGCTATATTTTAAAATTTTTAATTTAAAATGACTAGTGGTAGTAGAACCTAACTTTGGATAATTTTATTCTTCTTTCAAAATATCTAGTAAGCTTAAGTAAAAACTTTCAATAATAAAGATTAATTCTACAGATTAAGGTATTTGGTATGAGAGAATAAGACTATGTTTTTTTATTTTAATTAAATGAATTTGTATTTTTGAGGTATTAAGAATCTTAGAGTTTCATCTAAGAAGAAAAGAATGAAACTTTATGAAAAATCTTTAAAACTAATATGAATTTATTAAGTGAAGGAATGTCAAAAGTTTTTAACTTTCAGAAGAGGATAGTGAAGTTAAAATCCATTAAAGGCTATCTAGATATAACAATCCTCCCATAAAAAAATAGAAAGGGTTGAAAATGATTCTTAAGGAAAAGAAAAAGAAAAAAAAGGAAAAAAAAAGAATATTATGTGATGAGAAGCTTGAGAAGCTGCCTATTCAAAAATTGGCTTCACTTAAATCAACTTAAGGAAGAAGGCTTGGCTACATTCTCTAAACTTGCATTTAAGTATTAGCATATTACTAATAAAGTTTTCATGAATTCTTTTTCATTTGGATATTCTAAGTGGATTTAATATAACAATTTGCAACTTTCATTGAAAAGAACTGAGAAAATAAATCTTAGACTTGACTGCTAGATATTCTTATACCTTTAGCATTAACTTGAGTTATTTTAAAATTTTCCTAAGTTATGCTATGATATTTAGTAGACCAAAATATGAAAATCTAGAAGTTAAATTCTTTACAATGAGTCATACTTTTATGTAGTAAAGAAGTTACTTGAGGATAAGTAATATTTAAGTTTGGGGGATTTTGAAACACAAAGAATATATGAATTTTTAAACCAGCATTTTATATTCATTTTTGGTGATATTGCACTTTAAAAGAAGATATTTTTCATGTTTTATTGCAGATTAATGCTTTTTAGCACTTGAAGCAAAAATGAAGCAAAAAGGATGGAATTTGGAGTCAAAATGACATTTTGGAAGAAAAACACAGCGCCGACGGTGCCAGCATGAAGGAGGAGTCCAGAACAGCGGGTGCACCAACGATGCCAGACTGGGCGCTGATAGCGCAATTTGAGAAAGAGCTCATAAATTATTTCGGACTAGGGGCACCGACAGCGCCATCGTGGGCGCCGACGATGCCAATGTCGGTGTTGGGCGAATTTCTAGAAGATTCGATGAATTTGGATGCCTTTTTTTAGTTATTGGATACACCTCTTAGAAAACCGACATTATGCCTTAATTAGAGCAAAAATTGATCAGAAAGAGGGGGGAGGGGGCTAGTGTGTCATTGAGTCGTCGTGAGTGTTCTATTGTGTGTATTGTTAAGTGTGGTGACTCTAAGTGTGATTTCTCCTAAGAGTTGTTAGAGAGGGAGAGAAGTGAGAGATTTCTTCTTCCTTACATCTTTGAAGAGAGAATCAAGAGTCTTATAAAGAGAGAAGAGTCCAAGAGAGGCTACAAGGGATTTTCTTTGAGAAAGAGCTAAAGATAAGCAGTGTTTGTTTATTATTGTTGTATAAACTTTCTTTTATTTATGAAATTCATATTTTGTCGCATCTTCCTCATGAGGTCTAAGTAGTTTTCTTTGTTTTTCTCCTTACTCTAAGATATGGTGAAATAAAGAGATAATTTGAATGTGCCAATTTTAAAATAAAAAATAAATTGTGATGATTTTTCACTCCATTCTTAATTTACTTTTTGATTTGGCCAACTGAAATGTTAACATCTGCTAGGAAACATATTATACAGGAAATGGAGTATGATATTTACAAAAAGTGATAATCACATTCGATTCCATGAAGGAGTGTTTTGTTCATGGAATTGGGTGCAAATAAATAGATAAATATATATTACTGGACGAAGAATTAGAGAATCTAGGGTGACAGACTAAAATCCCCTATTTGGTCTTAGTGTTTAAGAACTAAAGCGAGTGTTAGCCTTTAGGGGAAGGGAAGTGGAAGCTCTGGAGTGAGAGTTAGTATCCGCCCAGCCTAACCAAAGATTTATAGACTAAACCTGAGATTAGACAAAAATTCTCTATAATACTTGACTAAGAGGTAGAGAATTAAAATTACTCCTATTTGACACAGTACATATTCAAACCATTTATCTCTCTCATTTAACCAAAAACTCATTGTAGTGGGAAAGATGCTTTCTCATATTAGATAACTTCATCACAAAAATATAGTTTGGTAGTTATTGTTTAGTTCTGCTTTACAATTTTACTAGTAGTTGATAATTTAGTTCTTATAGCACCTTAAATATTTGAAATTAGTGTAATAGATTTTCTTTATTGTTGTGGCTTTCCTAATTTAAATTTCTATTTCGAATTTAAACCTTCCTATTGGAATTGATATTTAAGGCTTAAACAGAAAGTCATGTATTACTTGACAATGATATGTATACTTGCATAGAAACCCAACATACATTGCTTGTATTTCTTATTCATAAAATAATGAACCAAGTTTTTGGCATCGCTGCAAAGTAGAGTCAACTTTATTAATTTTACACAACTATAATTTTGGGGATCATGGTGTCGGCGATATTCGGGGTTACGCTGGTGAGACAGGTCGGTGAAAGGAGGAGTCTCGGTCGACCAAGAAGAAGAAAAAGAAGACGCAGGTGGTGTCTTAGAGCAGGGATGTCAACAGTTTGAGGAGAAGCTTGGTGTGTGGCCGACGGATTTGAGCTTCATTGGTAAGGAGGAGAGCTCCGACGAAGATGGCTCGATGAGAGAGAGAGAGTTCGAGCCTAGGGTTTTCGCAAAAACTGGGTGGTGGTTGGAGATATCCCACAATCTAGAAGAGGGGGACCAAACGACAACTTTTATAGGATAGTTTTATTTTTTATAATAATAATAAAATTATTCTTATTTAAATAGACCCCTCCATTCATGCTTTTTTAGCCTAGATGCTACACCGTGGTAAAATGGGTGTCCCCTAAGTAAAATCAACATTTCAAATGCACTCGTGTGGTTCGTTCGTCATCCAGAGACATTCATATAAATTTTTTCGACAATCTAGACCAAATGATAATTCACATATTTTTGCTCGCCCACAGAGCCGTAGCACAATGGATGTCCATCATAAGTAAAACCATCATTATGAATGCACTCACTGAGTTTGTTTCGTCGTCTCAGGTCATCTGGACACATTCTACGGTAAACATGCCAAGTTGAATTAATTTCATGAGCGACGTGGCACATAATATTCATCAACTCGATCGAAGTCATCTGAAGTACAAAATATCAACCGGCTTTTGCCTAAGTGAAAGGCAAAGCTTAGCAGGATGTCCCTGGCTACGTGCCCCTCAACATGTCGAAAGGTCTCAAATGGATGTCTTGCACTAAAAAAGTAAACACATGGATCAAGCAAGTTTCCATAGGGCTCGATTAGACATGCTACATTTGCGACATAAAAAATTAATGCAAAAAAAAGACCCTCCAAAAAGTGTGTTGTGCAGTTAAGACACATTGCACTTGTTGGAAGCTGCTCAATTTTTTATCAAGATTAGGTTAGTAGAGCGACCAACATGACCTAAGAGACCAAAAAGAGTCAAATACTCAAAGAAGGAAAGCCATGAGTGTCATATCCACTCCTAGGGGGATGGGGAGGAATACACATGATACTTACATCCAACCTCGACAGCAGGTTTAGAGGCCGTGGAGGCATTACCTAAAAAGGTGGTTAAGAGGTAGTAAAGGCATGACCATTACTAGTAGATTCAGGGGCCGTAGAGGCATGACTTACGAATAGGTTCAAGGGCTATAGATGGATGACCTAGACATGTGGTTCAGAGGCCATAGAGGCATGAACACGCCCAGCAGGTTTAGGTACCATATAGGCATGACTTATGATTGGGTTTAAGGGCCATAGAAGCATGACCCAACATTGCGGTTCAAGGGTTGTAGAGGAATAACCAAAATGACTGGTCCGGAGGCCATGGAGGCATGAGCTAGTGGTGGGTTCAGAGGCCCTAGAGGCGTAACTTAACCCGGTGAATTTGGAGTGAAAAGGACCAAAATGTGAAGATTTAAACTAGGGCACTGATGNAAATTTGAAATAACTGATGTGCGTAAATTATGGAAATTTTAGATTATTTTGGGACTGGCGCCGACGGCGCCCGAGACCCGAAAATTCCCAAATACCTTGAAATTTTTTCGAAACGCCATTTTTACCCCTTCGGTCACCTTCAGCCTTCGGTTTACACCCATAGGGCTTGCAAATACTTAGATTTAAAGGGATTAGAAGATAAAAGGAGTTTGGATTTCATCTTCTCTCAGTAAGAACTACACTTTAAACTAAAAATTTTTGATTTCCACCAAAGATTTCTCCTACATTACCGAGATCCAAAATTTTAAAATTTTCTTAAGAAAATTTTGAGAAATCCTTTGGTGAAGAACTTTTACTTAGTGGATTTAAGTTTAAAATGTTCCACATTGTGATTTTCAAAACTTTTGGAATTTATTTGGATTTTATCAAATTTTCTCCTTTCTTTAAAAGATTAAAATGGCACTAAGGATGAGCAAAGGAAAGAGGAAATTTGAATTTGATGACAAAAAATTCATCAACTACAAAGCTAGCATTCATTTCAATAGTCTACTAAATAAAAATAAAATAATT